>JARWLF010004301.1:0-15195 GCA_029853055.1 Scenedesmus sp. KT-U
ATGTCCTGCTGACCAGTACTTCCACCACTGCTGCAGCCAACCCAGGCAACTTCTGCAGCGGCTTCCCTGGCTCGGCAATCAACTCTTTCACCTCTTCGTTCTTTATGTCTCCAAACACGAGCTTGTCCTGCAGCTCTGGCCACAGCTGCACTCGGTCAGCAAGCCCATGCTTTGCAGTACCTTCAGCATTGTTACCAGAACATCCACCACCTCCTCCTAATGTCCATCTGGCAGCAAGCTGTATCGAGCTGTACGCTACGGACTCGTGCTGCTTCGCTTCCACCTTTTGACCGAGCCCCTGTGCAATAACATGCTCGATCTTGTTGAGCTGCATCACTGTGAGCACATGCTGGACATCCTGCAACCTCCAGCGCTGCAGGAAATCATCCTGCTGTGCGATATCTCTGTGGATGACGGCTGCTCTGGATGCCAAGTGCTGTGCAAGGACTGTTCCCACGCTGCCAAGCTGTGTTGCTTGTGGTAGCAGGTGGCTGACAGCATCAGGGGTAAGGGTAACATCCTCACAGATGACCTGATAGGCAAACAACAGTGCAAACTTCACTATGTGAGTGCAAGTCCTTGTCTGCTTTACGTTCTGTGCAGCCAGCCATATGAGCATGCTGCCCACTGCTATGTAGTGCAACAAATGTTTGTTGCGAGTCGGGTAGGCTCTCACCTTGGTCAAAGCATCAGTGGCTGCAGTAAGCTGGTACTGATCGGCCAGCTTGAAGAAGGCCACTGCAAGTGGTACTGGCACCAACACCTCTGGCAACCCATACATAAACTGCAGCAGCAGCTCAACTACTTCTGGTGCTGCTTCCTTGATGGTCACCTTGCTGCTGGTGCCATCCTGCATGCTACTGCTGCTTGTGAACATGGCTTTGAGTACTGGGCTTGCTGAGGCTAGAGCCAACTTGTGAGCTGGATACGCCTTGCCGTCCTCGGTGCTGATCAGACAGTCACTCAAGTCTTCTGACCTGCAGGATCCGATGCGTGCACCGGAATTGCATCAGACACCCATTGTAGGGCTCATGCAATGCCTGGTTGCACTGCTGTTTGTCGACTAGTGGGTGCAGCTATGCATGCATGGGTATTGCCGATGCCAGTTGCGTCTTGTGAGTAGCAAACATTTTGGCCTGAGGGTCGTAGCTGCTTGTCGGTCAGTTCTGTTGTGCTGGATCAGCAGTATCAAGAGCAGACTGTGTGCTGTCTGCAGCTGGCAGTTGGAAATTTGGTAGTGCTCCTGCTGTCAATCATAGACCAGGTACTGCTCAATCCAGGCTTTTGGCTTGTATTCTACGACGACAAACAACTGGTGAATCTCTATCACCACAGGCGCCCCTCTCACCTGTAGAACTGTGCCAGATTACTGGCAGTGAGTGGTGTAGGCAGCAATAAGCTGTCTTGCAGCTCTACTGCTGGCCCTTCGAACGTCTCGGTTTCCAGGTAGAACAGGTACATGTCATCCAACTTGCAAGAGGCTACGGCCACGAAGTGCTGACAACCTACTCCAGATGCGGTGCTTCTGTCACTACTGATTTCCTTCTTCAAGCTCATAGGCAGACCTGTCGCCACCCTGTTTTGACATGCCATGGTCAACGCAAACGTTGCAGAGGCGTAACCATATTGTGATGCTATAGCCTTCAAGTTCACGTCAATGTAGTACTTATCTTGTTGCTGAATGGGTGTGTACAACAGGCAAAACTGTTGTCCATGGATAGTGATTATGGGTGACTCCACGGTGCAGTTGGGGTAGCCAAGGAGTTTGCTAACAGACCATGTAAACTTGTAAGGCTCGTGTTCTGTTACAATACCCAGGCATACTGTTTGTGCGGCCATACTGAGCAAATGCAGGAAGTCTGTACGAAGGGACAATGCGCTGTTGGCAGATGACAGCGAAGCAAACACACAAGTAACAAGGAAAAAAGGCACAGACCTAGTGCACTATAAGCTGACGCTGGCAACTTTCATGAGCAGACTGGCATACAGCTGGTGGCGAGTTCAAAGAAGTAACGCCTGTTCGGCATCAATCTTGCAACAGCTGTGCCACACCACGGGTGACAGCATGGTTGCCGATGCCATTCAAACGTATGATTCCAAGTGCACAGTGTAGGCTCGACAGCTCTGCTGCTGGCTAGGTGTTCTTTTCATCCAGTTCTACAAGGCACAAACACCCTGGCAACCTGTCATCTTACTCTCAAGTTGAGACCGTGTAATTGTAACTGTTTTATTGACGGAAAACACGGGCATGGAAAAGGTCTAAGAGGACGCAATGCAGCAGCACTTGGTCGCAGCATAATGCGATGCTGCCAGCAATGTGGTAGAGATCAGCAGGGTCACGCACATAAAGACCCTATTTACAGTATAAGATACTTGCTTGCACTGCTAATACAAGTTTCAAATGCTCACTGAGTCCACGCCGCAGCAAGTTACTGATAATCAGGCTAGCAGCAACAGAAGACAAAACACTTTGGGTCTGTCTGCATACTTCCCATTATGCACCATCTTGTGCTGGTTCTCCTCAATGGTGTACCCAGAATCAGGATTCAGTAGCAACAACAGCATGCTTGTGGCAGCCGCACACTTGCGGTACTTACTGGATATGCCTAGAAAAAAAATATGTCCCTGACGATCATATTGCAACCCATCAGAAGTAGTTGCCAAGAAGACAACATATTGGCTAGCCCCTCAAGCAGGTCAATTGTTGCAGTTCACCACAGTCTATATGAGTGCCAGACAGACTCAGCTGTGTGAGCCGTGTGAGCCTGCCAATAGTTGGAGCAGAGATACTGGTAAGAGATGTATTGTAAGACAAGTTGAGCTGTTGCAGCATGTGCAAACTTGCCAACAAACACACCAAGACATCATCCGTTAGGTCACATTCCTGCATTGACAGTGACATGAGCTGCCTCGCATGTGACAAGGCTGTTGCTGCTACTGCTTTCACCATTGGGAGGCCATCTAGGCACAAAGTGGTCAACAGGGGCAAAGTAGCTAGGCTTGCAGCCAATGCAACGTCCACTACGAGGTTGCTGCAAATAGCTCCATCAGATGCCTGAGCATTGGCAGCCACATGCTCGTCCCCACCATGGGCAGCACATGTTATACGCGTATTTGAAAGGTAGAGGGTTTTCAATGTCTGCAGCTGTTGCAGCATTGCCGGCAACTCAGCTGCAGCTTGCTGTGTCATGGACCTGCGCTGAATAACCAGAACCTCAAGGTTAGTGGCCTTCTTGATTGCATGTATTGTTGCTGCAGTGATCTGCTGCCTTCCTGGTACATCATTGATTGAAAGCACCCTCAAGCCAGGCAGTACCTCCCATGCAGAAGCAGCTGCAGCTTCAAATGCACCCCCAGCAAGGCCTGCACCCAGATGGTCTGTATTCATCGAACGGTAGTCAAGCCTGATGTCACTCAGTCCTGTAAGCCGGCTCAGTTGCTGCAGCTCAGCGCCAAGTGTTGCACAATGGTGGATGGTGAGTTGCTGCAGATGGTGGAGTTGCAGCAATGGTTGACCTGACAAGCAGTCGGACAGACTCAGCACCTGAAGGCTTGCTGGCAACACATCCATCTTCCTAGTATCTGCACTTTATCTCAAGGCATGTCAGTGCTGTCAAATGCTGCAGTAACAGTGCAGAGCACTGTTGTCTGGGGATGCTGATGGCAGCTGGATCATCACTGCTGGGCTGATCACGATGCTGATTGGCTGGTCGTATCTCCAGCATCTGCAACTGATGTGGAAGCGCTCCAAGCAGACTCAAGTCCTGGACAACACACCGCAGGCCCAAGTTTGTTAATCTGATCAGAGGTGCCAGAGCTGAGATCAGGGATGCAGCGTAGCCATCTTTGCTGTCATCGCAATATACTGCGGGCCATCGAGGCTCCACAGTAAGCTGCTGCAGGCCAGTTAAGCGACTGAGAGTACTGATGACATGCTGTCCAGCCACAGCCTTGGGCCTTTTGGTGATACCCCATCGGATGTGTAGCTTGGTCAGATACTGAGCTGAAAGTGACCTCAGAATAGGTCCTGCAACGCTGCCACACTCCAATTTGACAGACTGCAATGGCAAAAGCCCACCGCGGGCAGCTTTGGGCAATGCTGCAGCGAGGTGACCTGCCATATGGGACTCCAGCTCGCTATCAGTTTGGGCGAAGTGCCACGTATCCACCCAAGGTACTTTTGTAATGGTGAGGTTCCTGAGAAGCTGACCATGCTTTGCAAGCCACCTTCCCATGTGCTGAATCTGGCTCACATCACACAATTCATAGGCTCCTGCTAGCTGCCCCTTCTGACTTGTATCTGCAGGAGGTTGTGGTGTGTCCTTCAAGATGAAGGATGCTGCCAACTGTCCCGCGCAGGCTTGAGACACCATTCTTCCTACATCTTTGCTTACGCACAGCAGTCTACACAAACTACCAGCACTGTGGAAACTGCTGTGCTGCAGAGCGATGTATAAGAAACATTCAAGCACATTCTAGATACGAAATACAAACAATGTTTTGGATGCAGCATGCAACTAGGGCCGCTACTGGTGGTACCGACACGCTGTGACTTGAGATAACCCAGTATTACCTGCGTACAACGCGCACATGTGGAAAGCAGAGGACTCCTGTATGCCAGCTGTGCGTGTCTGCAACGAGAATAAAAAAGTAAACGTTCTGTACCGTATATGTGCAGACACGTTTGTGTATGGGAGCCGCTGGGCGTCCACAAAGCACTGGGTTAGACAGGGACTTTGACCAGGCATATCGACAGCGACACCGCTTCTGTTGTTGGTAAACATCCCAATACTTACCGAGAAACATGCACGCTTAGAATGTTTGAGTCCAGCGTGTGCCTGACTGGTCAAGTTAGCTTCCATCTCGTCTGAGACGATTGCTGTCAAGGTACAGCCCCTAGAACGTGCTAGCCTCTTGTACACGGCCTACTGCTTGGCTATCTCACGGGAGAAGCCTGCTTTTGCGAAGCTGTTGTAATTGCAAATGTATGAACCAACTTAGTGTCAGTGACACGGTTATGGCACAGGGCGTGAACTTGAACCAGACCCTTGCAAGCTGTGCGCTGGTGGTTCATGACCATCAGATTCGGTGCTGCATAAAAATCTCTCGTTACGTTGCTGCTGCAGCTGCTGCTGATTAGATGCAAGGCTTCAACTGGGGCCCTGCTTGCACTTGATCAAGTGCCGCTGGATCCGGAGTGCTTGTGTGATGCTGCACAGTAGCACTTGTAACCTTAGTAGCACATGTCAGCAGTGAAGGCAACTGCCAGCGTGTGTCACCAGTTTGCTTTACGCACAATACTGCCGAGGACGCTTGGGGCATCACATGCAACATGTCACCGCTTGGGGCATGACATGACAGGAAGTTCCTGGCAGTGCACTTAGGAGCTCGGAGTCACTGCACACAGACACTATGAAAACACACACACACATGAATTCAGTAACTCAGAGTCAATACACAGCAGGTAACAGGCTGTCTAGACATTAAAGACAAGTGGAACATGTCTCCCAGAAAAATCATGCTGGCGAGCTCCAGGCAGCTCACGCATAACCCAGCGATGATTGCTGTGCCAATACCCAACAAGCTGTTGTGGTAAGTATTCAAGCCCCGTGTTTGGCAACACAACTCCACAGATATTGAGCAACCAACTGTGGCAACAGCAATCTGTTGCGCTGTGATAGCATGCAGCAACAGCCTACATTGCTCCATAACAACTCACTACTAGGTGCTTGAGGTACATGCCTGCCCAGGCATTGCACATCGGTCAGTGACCTCAGGACTCGCTATGGTGTCACCTACAAAACCCACTGGAATAGACAAACCCCATGAGTTCGTCGTCACTGACGACAAGTTGGACTTGTGCCCGCCCCGTTGCCTCGCCTTGACGCTATGAGCACCCTCACACTGGATGGAGCTCGACTTGCAGGAGTCGAGTGTAGTAGTCTGTGAGGGTGCTGCCGTTGCTGGTACGACATGAACAAAGGACTCGTGAGCTATAGCTTATACTGGCATATGGCATTGGGGTACTTGTTGACCACCTTGATGACTTGACAGGCTCTCGGGCTAAGCTCCATTATATGATATTCAAGGCACGCCGATAGGTTTCACCATCAGGCTTGGTCTCTGCGTTCATAGTGCGCATGACTGGGATGCTCCATCTGCCAGTGCAGGCGTTGTTAGCTGATTTGCTGTGCCTGCATCCCTCAAACGAGCTGCAACTGATGTCCAGCAAGGGGCAGCCTGAGTCGCTGGGGCAGCCTGTCCCAGCAGTAATCTTGGGTGCAACACTGCAGGAACACTGTCTGGCTCTGCCTAGCGCTGCATACATCACCTCAAGTGATAGGGAGAATGCCATGTTGTGCCAGCGTCACTTTCTGGCTGCTGACTTGCAGGCGGCCCAGCGCTAGCTTGTAAAGCAGTCACTACGACATGATGCAGCTTGTTACAAGCTTGGAACAAAAGTCCAACTGTTTACTCTACCGTGCCAGGCAGCTGCGTCTTACGAGGCTTGTAGGGGCATATAGTGTGCATGTTCAGATCAGGGCTATGATAAGACTATGGGTACTGCTGACTCTGCCGCGGTTGCCCGGTTCAGGCTGCCAAAGCTCTGGGGACCAGATGCATTAAGGCTCTTGTCACTGAGACATGCAATTTAAGTCTGGTGGTATGTTGGGATTTGTATCAGACATCATTTCGGTAGTGCGGTAGAACCCACAAATCACAGCTGAGGCGTGTTCAGCTTTCTGACTTCGTACGTTGACTGGTCATTGGCAACTGGCAGGGTGTCGCCAAACATTGGAGCATAGCTGACATGATCTATAACGAAGTGAAGGGCTGTCCATCAAGCACACACAGATTCTCCGTTGGATGTATGATGCGGTAACGATGGTTGTGCATCTGTTGAATAGCAAGAAAGCATCGCTGACGTAGGTGCACGCAAGTGGTCTGACAGCCATCCCAGTCACTGAACTGTGTAGTACTTGTAGAAGTGTACCCTACGTAGATCCTTTTGCCAAAAGCTCAAGATAGCAGACAAACCTACATTACAGCTGACAGCAATAGCCCTTGTGCCATGTGGAGTGTAGTGTGCACCAGACAGATACATCTGTCAACTTGAACCTGTCATGACAACGACGGCAATCGATCACCCAAGCACCAGCGCTTGCTGGATTGAATGTCGAGGGAACCACTCATCCAGATGTTAAGGTTTGGTATGAGCGCCCACAGTGTATCGTAGCCGTCTCAGGGTGAAATACCGTACTTGACGAGCACAGCATGAGGTGTCGAGCCTGTACTTAGCGTGCAATCTTAGTGAGACCTACTCTTGTATAGGAGGTTATTGTGTGGATGGTGCTCAAATCTCTGCTTGTTGAAGAACCAGACCTTCGACCCATTGTGGAAGCCATCAGCTACCAGCAGCAGCTTGCAGATGCTGGTTCAAGGACAGTGAGTACAGTTACTACGTGTTTGTAAGCAGTACCTGGTGCCAAGACGTGCAGCTGCAGCAAGGGCTCGATACTGAGCACTTTTGGCGCATCAATGCTGCAGGGGTTGTATCTACACCGTACTCACGCTTTGGCAGCTGGAGGTGATGTTGAAAACCACAGGTATGTTTGTGTTATTCGTGTTCAGTGTTATACACGATGCCAAACTGGCAATCACTACGGTGTCCTCTTTGTACAGTAACTGCTCAGTACACTTCGTGCACACGAGTGGCGTAAGTCAGGATGTTCATGGACAGTGAGCGACAGCAGAAGCTATCAGAGATCATATGCGTTGATCGCAACTCTGGACAACTTACACAGGACGAGAATCAGATTCACAGTCGCAGTGGTGCTGCATGTGCAGCTGAGCTGTCTATTGCAACTAGCTTATCACCCACCTTGCTCATCACTGTCATGGCAGTGTACACCTTGTTGCAGCATATCCCTTCTTGTGTATGCACTGCAGGAGCCCAGCGCTACCAACAGCAGCAGTGCCATGTGAAGCCTGTTCCGCAGGACAGTCTCATGTGGCCACCAGTCAGCAAGCATCCACCCTGCAGATCAAACTTGGGCCGGTAACCTGCTTACCAGCAACATTTGACAGCGCTGACAGCATAGCAGCTGCAAAATTAGGAGCACAAACAGATGATCCGAGCTGCAATGAACCTGGTACAGCTTGCTTTCCTGCAATATCAGTAATAGCAGTTCTGGCAGAGGCATTGTTTGTGCAGCATGATCCCAGCACAAGCAGCAACACCAGCAGCAGCAGCAGTGGCTATAGTACAGAAGAGCAGCAGCAACATGTGGTAAGCACATCTGGCAGTTGACACAACAGTCGTTGGTGACTTGTTGCTGCAGTGAGCTAGCTGTTGCAGTTTGAGATGCTCTGTCATCTGTGCAACACACTGCAACCACTAGTGACATGTCAAAGGCACCTACTGCTGCGCTTTCGGTTCTCAATGGTGTATTCACATGATGCCATCGACACATGCAGGTGTATATCCCCAGAGCAGCAGCACTCCTGCATACAACAGCTACAACAGCCGAGCCTGCTGCTGCTGCTGCTGGAACCTCAAAACACATTACTGCTTCCCACCAGCAGCATGCAGCTTGTATGTGTAACAACAGCAGCGGCACATGTTGCTGTGACATGCGCCCGGTGAAGCGAAGGCGAGCTGGTGACCGCTTTTTGCAGCAGCAGCAGCAGCAGATGATGATGATGGAATACTCCAGTCCAAATGGCAGCAGCAGTAGCATCATCAGCAGTAGTAGCAGCAACAGTACTGTTTTTCGTATACCGCCAGGGTTGCAGCCCATGACTGACCCTCATCTTCTGCTGCTTGTGTGTGAGAGCTTCGCAGACCGAACAGCAATGGGCAAACACAAACAACAACAGCAGCAGCAGCAGCAGCAGCAGGAACACATTCAGCAGCAGCAGCAGCAGTACAACCTGCAGGAAGGTTCAGCAACCTCTGACCCATTGGACGCAGGACAATTACTGCAGCAGCAGGGCATGGGGCATGCGAATGGGTCGTCAGCAACAGCAGCAGCAGCCGTGCATTTGCCAGGAAGCAGAATTCTTGACTGCTCATTTCAAGCTGGGGTGATGTTTGGTGTGCTGAGGCACAGCCAAGCTGCTGCTGATGCGATCACAACAACAGCAGCAGCAGCAGCAGCAGCAGCAGCTGGCGATCATACCGAAACAGAACAGCAGCAGCAGCAACAGCAGCAAGTGCCTGGATGTGGTCCATTGTGTCCTGTCATGTGGGCTGCAGTACCTGTGACCACAGCAGCAGTAGCATCAGCAGCAGGGACTGGCATTGCAGTAGATGGAGCAGCAGGGGCAGCCAAACAACAGTCAGCAGTAGATCATTGTCAACCAGGTCAGCACAGCATAGTCACACTTAGACCTGGCTTTGTCTCAGCTGCTGCTGCTGCTGCTGCTGCTGGCAACAGTAACAGTATCAATCATACCTTACAAGGTAATCATCAACAACAGCAGAATGCAAGCTTCCGCATGGAGTTGCGTTCTGCAGCAGCAGTGCTTCAGAGGCATCCACATTATGCATTCGGATGGAGTCACTTGCATTTGCCACTACTGCTGAAGCAGCAGCAGCAGCAATCATTACCTGATAGCACTACACCCCATACAACGCACAAACAGCCTACGGACTGTCTCTTGCAACAACAGCAGCAGCAGCCTCCAATGCATTTGGACTTCATCTATGGCTTGAAGTCCCATACAAACAGCAGCACGAGCTTGAGATCCTACATGCAAGACTTCTCAATACCGGATAAGATCGCTCAGCGGCTAGCAGCAGCAGCAGCAGGTGCTGGCAGCAGCACGCGCAGCAGACGTGGTCAGCCAAAGGTGCTGCGTTTGGAGCTATCAGATATGTCTTGTCCGTTGTGCTTTGAGAGGGTCAGTAGGTTCAGGAGTGTGCAGGCGCTGCGTGTGCATTTTGACTGCTGTCATCAACAATTTGAATGCAAGGTCAAGGATTCAAATGCGCTAGAGGTATGTGGTATCTGTGCATTGACGTGCATTGCCTTTGGCTGTTGCAATAGTGTGTGTCATGAACCACTGTGCATTGTGTGTCAGTGTGATTATTATCATGTGCTTGCAGTTCCAACAACTGCTCAATGCACTGTCAAGCAATCTGTGTCATGCAGCGCTGGTGACATCATTACCTACTCACCTGGTGATGTCAACAGCTGCTGTTGCTGCTACGTTATGCATTCACAGGTCTGGGTTCGTCAGGACAAGTCCAGGCTGTCAGGCTCTGATGATAACATCATACAGGTGGGAGCTGATGCTTTGCCTGGACATGTCTGCTGCTCAAGTTGATGGTGCTGTCTTGTTCACTGGTGGACAGCAAGTATCTCAACATAAGATACTCACTTGACACGATTGCCCCTGTTGTCTGCACCATTGCATATCTGTTACAGTGCACAGATGCAACCTGTTAGCTGACTAGCATGTGTCTTGATTTGTGTACAATATTCTGCAGCAACCATACTACTGGTCTAAGAAGCAGCGTACAGCTGATTGGTGGCAGCAGCAGGGCCTCAGGACTGACAGAGACCTCAACCCAGTCTGGGCGGAAACGGCAGCACGGGCAAAGCAGAAAATCAGAGCTCAGCTTGGGCAAATGTGGCAGCAGCAGCAGCAGCAAAAGCAGCGGCAGAAAGGGGCAGCAGTGTCATCAGGTCAAAATTCTGTGCTGCAGCAAGCTAGCAGTCAGGACTATGATAGCAGTACAGACACTGCTGCTGCAGCAGCTGCCAAAGATAGCAGTGTGCAGCGGCAAATGCGGCGGCGAGTACAACATCAGCGCAAGAAAAGCGGGTTGTCCAACTCAGCAGCAGCAGCAGCGGGAGGAGGAGGAGGAAGTGTCAGTGGTGCCTTGAATGAGGATCAAGGCAATAATGATGCTGATGTTGATGCTGAGCTGCAGAGCAGTAGACCTCAGCAAGGACCTGTTAGTGCTGCTGCGGCCGCAGCAGCAGGAACAAGCTGCGCATTGCATGATTTGCAGCAGCAGCAGCAGCAACAACAACAGCAGCAGCAGCAGCAGCAGCAGTTGATTGAGCGGTTTGTAGGGGTGATGTACCACTGTCACAGCGTCGCTCCGTTGACTGCTGCTGATCTTGCTGCTGGCAGCAGTGCTGATGATGAGATTGATCATGACAACTACAGGGTGAGCAGCAGCGGGGGTCTTTGCAATATCCTTATCTTTGCAGGATACTTGTCAGCAGCAGCTGATGTCAACAGAGCTCGAATGTAATGCTTTCATGCCAGCACTTTGCCTGCTCCCAAGCTGCAGGGTTTTGCTGTGAGTTGTACCAAGAAGTAATTGCAGTGCTGCTGCTGCTGCTGCTGCTGCTGTTGCTGCTGCTGTGTCTGATGCCTTGACAGGTCCAGCAGCTTCGCGCCTGGCATGCTGAAGGCAAGACGACGATCAGCGAGAGACACTTCATGCTGGCTTGGAACAGGTAGGAACCAACCAACCCCTGACACAGTGAGCTTAAATGGTGCTTATGAGGCTTATGTATGCCTCGTGCCAACCCCACACGTGCAATGTTGTTCTCTCTATGCCTGCATTCAGTGACCCCTGCTGCTGCTGCTGTTGCTGCTGTGCTGCTGTGCTGCAAAACCTCAGGTTCCTGCAGTATCCCTCCCTGCCCGGTCCCACTGCCACTGACCTCTCACCTGAAACAATCTACAACTGGGCGGTTTATGCAGCACCAAGATGCTCTCTGAACCCTGATCTGGAGCGTTGTTACATAACACACCTTGTAACGTTACATAAGTTTGGATCTTTGGGACCCCAGGATCTAGCAAAGTGTCTCAAAGAGCTTAGAAGCTGTCATGATGCTGGGGTGCAAGGTCAGGGTTTCATGTTTGATCGGGAGTTGGCGTTACAAGGTGCAGATGGTACACGGTATGATCTTGATCTTGTAGATCGTGATGAGCAGCAGCAGCAGCAGCAGCAGCAGCGGAGGAGAAGGAGAAGGCAGGAGAGTCGTAGCAGAAGCACCAGTGTCTCTGCTGCTGCTGCTTCTGGGGATCTACAGCAGATGATCAAGCAGCGGCGGCGGCAGCAGCAGCAACAACAAGAAGAGGAGTTGGGACAGC
Organism: Scenedesmus sp. KT-U; assembly: GCA_029853055.1. Lineage (NCBI taxonomy): Eukaryota > Viridiplantae > Chlorophyta > Chlorophyceae > Sphaeropleales > Scenedesmaceae > Scenedesmus > Scenedesmus sp. KT-U. The sequence continues at coordinate 12,124 of JARWLF010004301.1, forward strand.
AGGGTGCGGCCCTGGAATCTTCACCTAGGTATGATGCATCGCCGATGGATACTGATGCTCTGCCACAACAAGAACAACAGCAGCAGGAGACAATGGAGCAGCAGCAGCAGCAGCCGGAGATAGAGGAGAAGCAGCAGCAGCAACAAGAAGAAGAGGAGCTCAGGCAGCAGGATACTGCCATGGAGGCTTCACCAAGCTGCGATGCATCATGGCTGAATACAGGTTCTCTGCCACAACAGGAACAACAGCAGCAGCAGCAGGAAATACAGGAGCAGCAGCAAGAAGCAAGAGAGCAGCAAGCAGCTGCGATTCATACACTAGCAGCTGTACGAGAGCCTTTGCTGGATGTTCACCAACATCCTGCCAGTGGTACAGCAGCGGTTGAGCCACTGGTAAGTAATGCACGTGCAGCTGACATAAGTGAAGCTGCAGCTGCAGATGGCTTGCTTGGTGGTTTGGAGTCTAGTGAAGCAACACCAGCACCCACAGTGGCAGCAGAGCCAGATGCAGCTGCTGAGAGCTGCTCCATTGAAACTGCTGCACATGCCACATCATCACCTTCTATCCAACCAACAGTAGTCTTAGGGCCTGCCATGTCCCTGCAAGAAACAACAGCAGCGGCACCACCACCACCAGCAGCAGCAGCAGCACAGGGTCATCGATCACGTTCTCCATCACCCAGTATGTCTGGTCCTGCAACAGCAGGAAACAACGGCTCCTTCCTCAATGCTCTTGTGAAGCAGTTGGTACCTGAAGGGACACATAGCAGTCTGTCAAGGTCTGTGTCACCAGCACCTGTTACACTGCTGCCAGCAGCAGCAGCACGGGGTCAAGCAGGGGCACTTGCGGCTGCAGGACCATCACGGTTAGCAGCAGCAGGTCAACCGTTGTTACAGTCAGCAAAACAAGCAGCTGAAGCAGCTCCTGCAGCATCAGCAGCGAGTCGTCCTGCTGCTGTGGCAGCAGCTCGTAGCCCGTCACCACCACCAGCAGCAGCAGTAGCAGTAGCAGCAGCTGCCACGGACAGACGTCCTGCATCCTCAGCAGCAGAGCTACCACCAGCCAATCGCCGCATTACGCCCCTGCTAAAGTCAGCCAAAGTTCTGCATGTACAAAAACGAGCAGCAGCAGCAGCAGCAGGCCCAGCACATAGTATAGCTGATCAACAATCTGCTGCACAGGTCAACAACAGGGCCGGGCAGTCTCGGCTGCTGGATGCGATTAAAGGAGAGGATGAGTCACAGTCTATCAAAGCAGGATCAGCTGATGCTGCTACAACTGCTACTGCTGCTGATCACCGCAGCGATGGTGATGGTGATGTGTTGTGGCGAGGTTACTTGATGAAGCGGTCACGGAAGCTGTGCAGGATAGAAGGCTGGGCTGTGCAGCATATCAGCGGCAGTTCTCACCCTTCTGCTGTTACTGGTGGTGCTAGTGGCAGTGCTGGTGTCGGTGCTGGCAGCAGCGTTGAGAAGGGTCGCAGTTTGCAGGGCAGTCTGTCATTGAGTGCACTTCCTGCTGTGATCAGGGCTGATTGGAGGTGAGTTACTGTGCTAGTAACATGATGTATGCACAATGCCGTGTCTCTGTCTCTGTTGCTATGTGTCAGACAGCAAGCAAACCTTGCTGAACCTTGCTGTGAGCTTCATGACGTCATGAAGGGGACAAAACATGTGGGCCATACGGTTGCATGACTTTGATGGAGATTTGGGTAACCGCGATTGTTATGCTTGCAGGGTTAGGGTCAAGGATGCTGTCCATGCCTACCTGCACTGTTCAAGTAAACGCCGGCGACTGTTCTGGATCACACAAGCAGAAGCACCACCTGAACCTGCAATAACAACTGCTGCTACAGCTGCCAACTCTACTGTTGCTGTGGCTGACAGTGACACAACATCAACGCCTGGGAACCTTGACTGGCAGGGACAGCTTGATGAATTCGTAGATGACCTCATTAGCAAAGGCCGCTGTGGGGTGGCAAAGATAACAAATAAAGTGTCACTTGCGTCAGATGAACCAGCAGCCAAGGAACAGTCTCACCAGTATTTCTTGTATATGGTGCCAGCAGGTGAAGAGGTTTGTAGGCAGTTTGGTGTGAGGAGGATGTTACAGGCTGGTGGGTGTCAAGGTGTTGATAGTGATGATGCTGGTTGGGGTTTGTTGGGTGTGTTGGTGCGTAATCGGAGTACTCAGCATCATACAAGGTGAATGTGGCCGATGTTGGGCACCTGTTATTGACAGCCTACTTCAAGCAGATGCCATGTTGCAGATGGCTTCGAGCAAGTAGTTTCAAACAAGTTGCTGCAAGTGTTTGCAAATGCCGAGAGGCCTCATGGGTATTTCCATGTTGACCGTGATGGTATGATTCCTTTCATCGATGTGGGTTTGTAAAGGACCCCCAGTTGCAAAATATCGAGGAGACCGTGCCATGTAGAATTGGGCCGTGGTGGTCGTACGGGTGGTGCACTGCCGGGGTGCCGGGTTCTCGTATGACCTGTGGGAAGTGTAACCGGCAGTGCCCGAGAGTCGTTAAAAATGCAAGAGAATATTCTATAACTTCCCTTAAGAGCTCTTATACGAGAACCGCTTTGCGCATTGTGACGAGCATCGCATGGCATTTCCAAGGCTCTAAACGCGCCAACAGCAAGTGCAAGTTTTCGTGCAAGTTGTTTGCATGGTGGCGTGCAAGTTGCAAGTAAGATCACGTGATATTGTATCCAAGCCATCTGCGCCTCTGAAGGCCGCGCAAGCGCGCCACCGGGCAAAGTGTGACCGGTTGTGTGATGTTATGAAGGGACCAGTGGTTAGCACGGCTGAGGCTGGCCGCGCCAGCGCAAAAACGCTTGAATTACGCGACTTGAATAATGCAAGTAGCAAGCGACTTGCACGTGCAAGTAACAGTGCAAATTTCTCGCAAGGAAACTGACAAGAAAGTTGCAAGTTCTCGTCGTTGGCACCGGCGCTTGTAATGATTAGAGTAGTGCAGTACGTAGTTGGTCCCAGAATAGTGACTTGACGAGTACTGTGAGTTCAGCTCAGTTGCAGATTGTATGATTGTTTGATTTGATCATG
>JARWLF010004323.1:0-10194 GCA_029853055.1 Scenedesmus sp. KT-U
ATGGTCTGCATGCTGCAGGGTCTGCCACTCACTTCTTGCGGCTGCCACTAAGCTTGGCGAGTTCATCTCTCTCCTTCTCTTCCCGCTCACGTGCTGCCTCCCTCTCGCGTTTCTGTATCTGAAACAACCTGCCACGCACGTTATCTTCCTGCTTCTCAACACCCTGGTAGGTCCTGAGACGAGCAAAAAACCAGCAGAAGGTATACGTGATTGAATCCCCAAGCCGAGTAAGCAACAGCACAAGGATGTAGACACAAACCTTCCGGATACAAGGCTTTGCATGGGCACAACACCTTCCGACACACAGTTGATGACGACAGCAGACAGTAACAAGCCTGTCAGGTATTCTTGTATGAATCTTGTATGCTGGTTCCTGGTTGTGGGCCAAAGACTTACTTGCCGAGATCTTCTCGCTGCAGCCGTGACTTGACAAGTTTATGCAGCAGTTGACTCAGATGGGCATCAGCTGCCAGAGACAAGAAGGCGTACAGATCTTCACTAACTTGACGGACACCATTCTTCTTAGCAGTGTTGGCAATCAGCTGCAAGGTGGGACCTTGGTTCAGGATGTACTCCTCCTGTGGTGAAGGACAAAGAGGGCTCAGGGCAGTTTGATTCAGATAGGTTCTACTGGCACTACAACTACTACGCTACCAACATCCAAGCAGTCGCGAAGTGGGTATGTGTAATGAGTGACATTCAGCGTACCTGTACATTTCCTTGCTGCACTTGCACAGCACCTTTGGCAGCTTCATTCACTGCCATCTCTGCCTGCAACTCATCATCAGCCATGACATCTAGCGCGCGATCGCCAGCACCAGCAGTGTAGTCATCATCAATACGGCGCCTTACAGCCCCACCAGCACCAACAGCACTCTTTGCTGCAGGCTGCGACCCTGCTGCATCATCTGCTTTCCGCTTCTGATCTGCACGATATCTTGCTGCTGAAGTCTTGCTCAAAGCACACCATGTCGGCTGTCCATCCTTGCTCAAGCACTGCACCCATTCATGTGTGTCTGGCAGCTGCACTCGAGGCGGCTCACCAGGTTTGAGCTGGGCTAAGTGCTGTCGCGCATCTGCTGCTGCAATGTTGGCAGCAGCCTGCTGTGAGATACCCCCTGCACCCAGTATGCTGCCTGGTGCAATCCCCATTATACCTGGTGCACCAGGAATAGACAAGCCCGGCCTGATGCCAGGCATATTTAACCCCCCAGTCTGCAGTTGTCGCTGCCCCAAGTTCCCCGCTGCTGTGATGCTAGGTGCAGGTGCCAACCTTGCAGCTGCCTGCTGCTGTAAGCTGGTTTGTTGCACCAGGGCTGGCAGGTTACCGGCAGACCCCGCTGAGGCAAGAGCGGGCTGCTTTCCTGCTATACTTTGCGATGTAGCCCCAGCAGCTGCCGTGCTAGGTGCTGCTGATCCCGAACGTTTGCCAGCTTGGCCAGCCTGTTGCTGTTGTGCAGCACGCAACAGCTGAGCCTGTTGCTGCTGCTGTTGCTGCACAAACAACGCTTGCAGCTGTTGCGGAGTGACCTGCATCGCCCCACTGGGCAGCATACCTCTGGAAAACAGTTGCTGTTGTAGTTGTAGCTGCTGCAGGACATTCAGTTGTGCACCTGCAGCAGATGTGGTCACTGCTGCTTGCTGTACTTGAGCTTGCGACATGTTACCGTGCTGGAGCTGGACAATTGACGTAGACTTGGGCCATACATTCCCGCTATTGTGAACCTGCTGCCCAATTGGTGGAGTTGCAGAACTGTACCTGAGCTGCTGCGCTGCTGTCGCTGCTGCAGCCTGGCCCGGCTGGAAAGCACCCTGCTGGCCTGCAGGCCTGTTGGGCTGCTGTGACATCGCGCTGGTGCTCTTGTCAGCACCAGCTCTTGGCTGTCTGTGGTAAGCTGGCTTACCCTGCACAGTAGGTTATGACCGCAGGTCGTGCAGCGGAACATGTTTAATCATATGCCACCACCCAGCCAGCCCAGCGCTGAAGTTGGGTACATGTCAATTACTTCTCCATAGCAAAGGCCCTGCTACAGCTGACTGTAGCTGTGGCGCATACGGTTTTGCTGCTTCTGCCACGTTGCGCTGCTCCGAGCTGCACAAGCTGTTGACCAGTAAGGTACACAGCAGCTAGTGCATCTGAAACCCACCTGTCTGATGTAATCCTCCTGGACAGACTTGAGCACCTGCTCTGGCACTACCTTTAGGAATGCTTGAATGGATTCGGACGATCTTGACGACTGCAGAGTGGGGCAATATCATCCACCTTCATATCCTCCTTCCTGGCTGACCCTGTGCTGACAATAGGCAAGGTCGCACCTGTCCCTGGGAAATCCACTTAGATATGGGTTCTGTGAGTTCCCGGTGTTTATGCAGCAGAAAGTGAATGAAGCCTGTTGATACCAGTTCTTCGGGTGACAACAGATAAGTTGTCATGCAGACTGGAAAACTGATCAAAGCGACTAAGTATTTTGTGTCATCCCTGATGACTTCACAACCAATCACAGCTTCATACACTGCATAACAAGCAACCGGTGTTCAAAGCCTTCTGTCGCAACTTGCGCTGCCAGTACGGCAGAATGTGTGGCTTGTGATAGTGTCCGTTTTCAAGATAATACCTTCAAATAACAGGTTGACTAGTGTAGCAACAAAGCTCGATGCACTGCTACCGGGGCAGTTACGGTGTGTGTTACTGACAAGCTGTCAGTACAGCAGCAGCCTCGAGTTTCAAGCCCAAGTGCAATCCCATTGGCCTTGCATGAGCACTTGTCCCATACTCTGGCTTTGCTGCACTCACATGAGCGTCAAGCAATGTACATGATATTTTCTGTAGTAGAGACACCACTGTCACTGCAGTTGGCTTTAAGGCTCTACTGTACTGAGTGCCAGTATCACAAGTAGCGGCCCTAGTTGCATAGAGCATAGACATGTCGCAACCTGCCTATGAGTTATGCTTTGTGCGCGTCTCTCTGTTTCTTCCACGGTACTGTGTTGCAGAGAAAAGAACATTCAGGCCCCTGCAGCTGATCAAATGCCGGGATGTCTCACACAATGTCTCTGACAGCGTTACAAGACCTTATGTCTACCAGCTGAACACAACGGAGTACGGTGAGTGCACACTGGCATCATCAAGGCTGGACATGCCAGCAACATGTCATGGTAGGGGTGAACACAAAGCTGCTGCAGGTTGCAGCAACCAGGTTGGTCTTGCGGAGAGAAGGTAGGTCACTGAGTGTCTGTGTTTGCGCCTGTGTAGAGCCCTACACCACCCTGGTGGTGTCATCCAACTGCTGCATCTGTAGGTCTGCATGACCTGTTGACCGTGCCTGGGTGTGCTCCCAGCCGCTGGCTGAGCAGCAAGGTGCCATCCCTGTCATAGAACTGTTGCAAGCACTGTGTTACTGCGGGCGGTACATCTCCAAGAATTAGTGCTGATTGGCAGCAATCGCTGCTGTACCACTTTCTGCAGCACCTGCTAAATCAACTAGCCACAATCTGGACACAGGCAATAGCTGTGACTGGCGCCTGTGAGAGACGTATATGCCCTGCAGCTGACACACCTGTCTGCTGCCAGAAGTCCCAGACTTGAACGGAGTATTATGACAACTACGCGACAGTTGGTAACAAGGATTATGTGCTCGTGCCCAAGGACTTGCATACACTGCCACTGTGATTAACAAAATATTCAAGCTGAGACAGCCGCTGAGTCTTCTGATGATGGACTAGAAACCACATGTACAAGCTGGGCAGAGGCACCCTCAACCATCCCCAGCTTTTCCTGAGCTGTCCGGTTGCTGCTGCTGCATCTGTGGTGGCGGATTGCTGCCGAATATGCTGCCTTTCATGCCCAGTTTCTTCAGCAGCTCATCGCACTGCTGCAGGACTTCTGTTTCCTGCAGATAGAGCAAGCATGAACACACAAGGCTTTGATCTGACATCTTGTCGTCAAGTGGATAGTATTTGGTTACCATGATTGGGCAGTCGACCTGGACAATGACACAGAGCACGTTGGTTCAGGTTAACTCCGTACTGGCTCAGTATGGTCACTCACAAGGTCCCCAAGGTGCTCAAGTTCCTCTACTGCAGCTCGGACGGCCTTGCCAAGCTTGGTGTTGCTGTTCATCGCATCCATGTAAGTGCCAGGAACCTGTGATACAGTCCGGATTCACTCAGCACACACACACACACAACTCCTCGGCTGCCTGTACTAGTAACGTTCGTCATGAATCTTAATGTCTTACATGGTTGGCCACAGTTGGTGCCAATGTGCTGGTGTTGTGGGAGGCAACACCGACGCTACCTGCTGCTCTTGGTGCTGCTGCTGCTGCTCTCCAGCTGCATCCGGTTGTGTTGCAGCCCTCGTTACCACAAGCCTTCTTTCAACGATCATCAATCTGCGGGTTCTGACATGCCATGGTGTTTGCTGGACAATGGGTGCTGCCTGGCTGCGACATAACCGTGTGCAACTCATGTGTGTGCACCAGCAAGACTCTCGACAATTGTGGTTGATGTCAACGAGATGTGCCGAGATGACGAAAATACGGGTTTGTCTGCGTTGTAGCCCATGTGCGGTGCAGCAGAGGTCTGCAAGCGTCTTGTGCCTTCGGTCCGCACGGGTATGTTACTGGAACTGCCCATGCTCTAGGCGTTGCCTGATGTGTTGCGTGATCTACAGAGCGCATGCTACCTGCTGGGTTACTTATGTCTTTTCTGCAAGCCATGTTTGAGCTTTCTGTCGGTGATACGTCATGCTGAGCTTGTGTTGTTCCTGATAAAGGCCGCAGTTTTTGCACGTCTGCACTATCACAGGGATATATTGGTAGCTCCATGCTGCATGCAAATCAGCTACAGCGATGCGGAGGAGAGGAGGCTTTGATCCTGTAGTGGATGAAACGAGGCAATCCACATTCCTCTGACGAGCTCCAGCGCATCAAGTGCTCCACAAGCAAGTGCAGAAGTAGAGACAGTATGTATCAGAAAGCTGGTTTAGCAGCATCTGGAGTCCGTGTGGTCACTCGAAGCAAGGCCAGGGCAGCTGCTGAAGCTGCTGTAGACCCTCGACATCGCTGTTCCGAGAGTGTTGTAGATGCACGGACATCATCCCAGACGCCAGGTGCTCTGGAGCAAGCCTCGGCAGCTTCAGAAATGCAGTTATCGCAGCCACATTCACTCCTTACCGCACCAGCAGTGAAGTGTGCTGGCCACACCAGCACCATCAGGCAGAGCATGCCCCACTTGCCAGCTGCTGTTAGTGTTAGGCCCCCAGCACCACTTACACAGCATTACAGCAAGACTGTGGCAGGCTCTCTGCAGCAGCAGCCTGCAGATGATCTCAAGCAACTGGATGTCACATTTGCCAGCAGCGCGTTTGTACACCCTAGCTTGCTGCAGCATGCCGGTGTGAGCACAGCCAGACAGCCAATCCCAGGTCAACAGTGTCTCAAGGATGTGGGACAGTCTTCCGTGAAGCTATCCAGTTCTGTCAAGCATGCTGTCTCACACATACAGCATGTGCACCCACAGCCTCTTGCAGCTGATCAATCGAGCATGAGTGGCCACCAGCGTAAGCCACGGCGGCGTGTGATGTTTGCACCGGGGCCGCTTGATCCGCAGCAGCACTTGAACAGCACACCAGATGGCCATCCAGCTGCAGAAGGTGTCCAAGCAGTACCAGTCCGCCGTGCTTCACCTTCGTATGCGTTGGACCTGACCAAGGGCAATGTGTGAGTGTCGCTAATGCAGGACTAGACAGCAGCTCACTTGCTGGTCATCAATCTTATATGCCTATCCATTGCTTGAGTGCTTGGCGTCTTGGAACACTAGGTTGCGCCGCTGCTATGTCAGCCCTGGCATATGTTGATCTTATCTCTTTTACTGTGTGTTGCCTACACGCAGGCTGTTTCTGGAGAACCTGTTAGGCACTGAGTGCCAGATGTCAGTTACCAGGTTGAAACGCAGAGTTGGTCTGTTGCCGCCGATCAGGCCCTCCCGGCCATATGTGGGTACTGGGCCAGGCTATTAGAATGGAACTGCAGCAGCAACCCAGGAACTTCACAGTAGTGCAGCAGAGGCACAGGCAGTACTGAGCTGACCCAACTTTTGTCTGATGAATCTTGCGCAGTGTGAAGGCAGACACAGCTGCTTTGTGCACCTGCTGGGAGAACGCATCCTGCACGTCGCTCACGCTAACTTCTGCATGGAATCACGCTCAGAGGCTCTCTCGGGGTGTGCATGCTATATTGTGTGTAGCGTCGGATGTGATGTACTTGATAGACCCACCCATCGGCAGCTGAGTACTGTTTAATCAGGCACATGGTCATTGGCGGCACACCACTGCATCCTTGCACATGTGCGTCTGTGGTCATGACAGCAAGACTCCTTCCTGGTGGACCTGTCCCCACTGTGCATAATGACATGCAGTAGGGAGTATCAGCAATATAGGAGACATAAATTGTGTGGCAGACAACCCTTCGTCTGCAGTTCATCTGTAATATCCGCATAGCTGCATAGCTTGTACCATGTCATTGTATACTTGCTGTTCATGCACCTTCTGTCATCAGATATTAACCAACAGAACGGGGTATTTCCTTCCCGAACTGATTTCATAAGTGTGTAGATGGTTCGTTCGTGGTTGCGCATGCATACTATCCCCAGAGTATGCGGGTCCTTTTGAATAGGTTTATTCACTCTACATGCCAGCAATGCTTTGTGGTCATGTCGAGGAAAACCAGTCGAGTAGGTGTGTAAGCTTCTTCAGCTGAGGCACCCCTGGGCATACCTTGTCCAGCATTCATACTCATGTTCAGCGTGAAGTGCGGCCAGTGTACGTCACCATGCTAATCATACTTCTTGCGCAGCAGCTCCGCAGATAATTTCAAGGCATAGGAGTGTTGCATAGGCTTGAGGGTTTAGGAGGGTTTAGGAGGACCAAATGTGGTAGTACGTGTGATGGTGCTCAGGATTTATTGGGCGCCTATGGGGCATCTCACGCACTGCATGTTGCACTGAGTAGGTGTAGACATATATCGCAGCACTTGTGCTTGTCAACATCCTGCAGAGTCACCAGAGGTCAATGTGTGTCAGATGGTCGGCTTGTTCGGTAGTTTAATGCTTGATATTCATGTGTGCTAGTGGGTGTTATATGCAGTTGCCAGCTGGGACTGTCAGCAACATGCGTTAGCCACCTTTGTGTGGCAGATCTGGATCAGCTGCAATTCAGCTTGTCCTTGTTGTGTCTTAGTGGTCACATGACATGTGGTGCAAGCCTGCTTTGCTCATGGTAACAGGCAATTATGCTTGCTAGTGGTGTATCATCAACTATCGACTGCATGATCAGGCCCCATAGACGCTCTGGATGTCACACGGTGTTTGTTGATCAATTTCTATGTTGAATGCATGTTGAAGATGATCAGAGTGCACCTTTGTGGTTGTCATTGTCATGTACTTGGGGTCCTTTGCATCATCCCCGCAGTGTCTTCGAGTGTCAGCACCTGTATGTGGTGTTTTCGCCCGCAAGCAGCGCATCAGTATAAGGCTCCAACGTACAGTCACCATCGTATAGTCACCATCAGGACTATATGCCCTGCACGACAGCTGTCATGCAACATAGTGTTGATCGGTCATTGAACCCCAGGTGTCTACTTACAGCAGTTTTCTTGGTTATGATGCAGTGCCATAGCAATGAAGTTGTGAATGTAGAATGTATCTGCCTTGTTGGCTTGGCTGCTTTGACTGATTCTGTTTGTTGTCGCTGGGGGTTATCTGTCAACCTGCACTGTGCAGTATGCTTGTGCCGCAAAAGGAGCAATATATGCTATCATTCTATACATTCGTATGCAGCATCTTGTGTAAGAAGACTGGTGGTGGGTCGTTCATGTTCTGTAGTATCCTGCTAGTCAACGCCAAGTTTTGTAGCCGATTCAGGGAGAGGAACGTTTCTAGCGGAGTGAGTATACTACGTAGGACATCTGCTTCGGAAGCAACGACCTTGCATATGCTTTGTAGCGCACGCACATGTGTCGAGCACACAGGCTGGTCTTCTGTCAGTGACTCGGTGATATCTGGCATGCAGAAACGGATCATTTATGCTCTGTTGGTACTCATGTTGACCTGGATGTATGCCTTGTCAGAGCATGTGTTGTTGAAGAGCGTTTGCGTGCAATAGTCTGCTGTCCCGATAGTAACTCTGCTTGGCACTCTTTTGACTGGTTTGCTTCAGGTTTGATGTGTGTATATCGTATGCACGTCCACAGCTTTTTCTCAGATATGCTCGAGTAAACCTGTAGGTGATGTGTGCAATGCATTTGACCAACAATGCATCTATGTGCGTTGTGCTAGATCATCACATGGTTCTTGCCTGATGGTTGTGTGCCAATCTAATTGAGCTTTGTTGTGTGTAGTCAAAGAGGCTAGTGCAGTCAGGCATACTGTTTGCCAGCTGTAAGCATGCTTGTGAGTCTTACCTCATCCTCCAGGTAGCCTGCTGGTTGCTTCGGCTTTTCAAGCACAGGATATCTAACACAGGTCAAGTCTCTAGGGATGCTTGAGAAGCAGGCTATGCCGCGTAACGAATTATGTCGCTCTGATCCTCTGGGTGAGATGATACTCTCCTGGAGTGTGGTTACTGTCTTACACAGCTGTTGTCGTCGTGCTTACACTCATGAAGCAGGTTACTCATATGGTTCTGTGCCTTAGAGTTTTACCGTCGATGTAAAATACATCTTCAAGGGCACAATGGCAGAAGGTTCGATGTGGCAATGACGGGTGCCAATATGACAGATTCACTTGCGTGCAGAGTTGTCAGAGAGACGCACCGCCTGAGTAGTGCTTCATCAGAAAGACAGCAGGAATAAAGTTTGGTTTATAAGCTTCATGTGTCCATGTTGAATATGACAAGGACTTGCTTGAACTTTCAAACAACAACGATGCTTTGACAACGACCTGATGCACACGCCAGAAACTGCAAGCTTGCGTCGCAAGCAGCTGGAAAGAGGCAGCCAGAGGTCTAGAGCTGTCGCGGCAGCTGCTCAGCAGGTTGCCCTTGATTTGTTGGACTTCACTCAGACAAGGGCTGCTGCCATCACCCACGCGAAGCAGCGTGGCCTTAAGAATGGTGTCTTGGACCTGGAAAAGAGCTTAGAACGCTTGAAACAGCAGTGTATCATCCACAAAGCAGTGTTTGGTAAGAGCAGTTGTCAGCACTGCTTTTACTGCTGCTTTAGGCAACTTGACCGCTTGATGTGACCTGCAAAGCTTCTCGCAGGACTCTCCCACGCTGCGGACACTTCAGGTCGAGGAAGTGATCAGCAGCATGCAGGACCCTCCTGCTCCAAGCATGCTGACCTGCACGCAGAGTTGTGCAGTGTGCTGGCGGGAAAGGCAGGTGAATCTGATAGGCGGGCCAGCAACACGGCAGCACAACTTGCAGCAGGCAGAGGCAGTAGCACTGGGCCAGCATTAAGATCGTCAAGTCAGGCTCCAGCACCTCCTCCACCCCCACCCCCACCCCCCTTGCCACTTTCAGGCAAGGCAGCAGCACGACCATCCCCGCCTCCGCCCCCGCCCCCACCTCCTCCTGTGCCAGCCAGCAGGGCGGGTCCTGCAGCACCACCTCCACCTCCCGGGCCACCACCCCCACATCGTCAAGGTGCCTTGGCTTGTCAGGGACAGCAGCGGCATGGAGCTGTACTTAGCAGCTCAAGCAAACAACAACCTGGACAGCCTACCAAACCTGCACCACCTCCTCCACCGCCACCTCCACCTGCAGCCGTGCTCAGGAATGGACAAGTAGCAGCGGCGTGTGCAGGACAAAGCCCAGCAAGTCAGCCTGCTGCTGTGCCACCAGGTGAGGCTCAGAGCCCGCCACCTTCGCCTCAACAGCAGCAACAGCTCCTGCCAGCAGCATCCACACCACTCAGCAGCTTCCACAGCATGACAACAGCGGCAGCTGCAGGGCATCTGCAGACCATGCAGCCTGCAGCTTCAGGTGGTGGGGTTGCTGCAACACTACATGCCTCCACACCCCCAAATGCAGCTAAGCTCAAAACGCTTCATGTTGATCCTGTTCCCAGCCATAAGCTTGCAGAGGGATCCTTCTGGAAAGTTGCAGACCCAGTAGCGAAGCCATTCAAAGGTGAGTACGAATGTTCCTGCATTCTGTTACCAAGCTGCAAGCCGCGACCAATTAATTGGCATGAA
>JARWLF010004344.1:0-11733 GCA_029853055.1 Scenedesmus sp. KT-U
TAAGAAGGGCTCTGAGGGTCCATCAGCTTCTGTGACCTGCCACCAACTGTCTTGGAGCCACCACTATTGGTACTAGATGAGTCACAGTGCAGCTTGCTGGCCTTGCAGTGCGTGCTACTAGGCAGCTGATAGAGAGGGACCAACGTCGTGCTGCCTCATACAATAACTGCGGCAGTACTTCACAAGATCAACCTCAGCCAGTCCCCAGCAGCCTTGCTCATTGAGCGCAGCGCAGTGTACTCAGCATCTGCTGCTGTAAGAAAATCAGTCTGGGTGAGCCCTTCATGCAGGTCTGTTGCTAAAGCTGGCCATGTCACCTTCTGGACTCACATGATGCGTATCACCTCTTAGGAGTATTGGCCCAGAGAAGCTGGGCAGAAGGCTAGTAGCAGAATATGACACTGGCAGGCAGTCCCGTCAAATTCGCGGAAACCAAAGTCCCGTAACGCCCACTTGAATAACATCGTCGACTGAAGATGTATTGTTTGCTGCTATGTAGAAACACACTCAATTGCAGCACACTAGCATATTGAGCTTGTACAACACACCCGCTGACAAGGCACGTCAATGAGATCCAAGTGCACAAGTCAGCTGTTCCCATAGCCTGACTGCATCTGGACCCATAATATAGCTTGTAAATCTGCGGCTCACCCATACCTCGTCTCGTGGTTGCCGCAATCAAGATGCCGGTGGGCACTGAGCACGATGCTGCTGTGCCAACGCTGATACCACCTCAATTGCCGGCACTCATCTTCAGCAATAGTGAAAGCTACTCATGTGCACCAAGGGGTCCACGTCAACCCCATCTGAGCTGGTTGCCGGTCAGGCAGCAGCAGCAGCAGCAGCCAGAGCAGGCAGACCAGCTGACGCACGTCAGGCAGCAAATCAGCAGAGTGAAAGGGACAAGTAATAGCAAAAGGTTGACACCAACAGCTAGCGGTCACATTGTTGGCAGCTCAGCAGGCAGCTCACGGCCAGTGGGGCGTTCCCCAGCTGATATACTGTTTGGGGCTGTGAAAGGAGCTGGTATAGGCGCTGGTGTGGGGGGAATTGTGAGTCGTACAGCTGTTTGGTAAATTGTCAATGCCCATGTTGGCTGCTCTATACCTCATTGCGCATTCTTACTGTCGCAGCACCTTGTTTGATGTTTGACAGAAGCAATGTCACCGAAATGATATCAAACTATGGTTCGCAAGGCATCTATAGTGAGACACTCAGCAGTTGGCACCTCCCACAGTCAGTGTTATGTATTGTACAGTCCAGTTGCAGCGGAACCTATCCTCTGCATGCTGCAAGGCACTGCCAGACGCCCGGGTCCAGTTTCCTTGCACCTGCACCAGTGGTTGCAGCCACCCACATCCCTAGCCTGTCACACACCTGCAACCTTCGCCAGAATCTACCAGCAACCGTCAGCACTGCTGGAGGTAGCCGTGGATCATAACTCGACTTGCTGCTTGCTGCTGTCTCTGCTGTAGTTCTGTGGTCCGTCTCAGGCGCTCACTGTTCGCTTGTGGCCGCTGCCCTGCCGCAAGTCATCAGCAGCCAAGGACCAGCAGCAGAAGACGGTGTTGATCATGATGAGCAACACTGGTGGAGGGCACAAGGCGTCAGCAGAGGCACTGCAGCAGGCCTTTCAGGAACTGTATGGAGACAAATACAAGGTGGGAACTGACTTTAGTGTTTGTGCCCGTACAGATTGTCAGGGCGTCTGTTGATTGAGCAAGTATCATTGAGCAGTAGCATCAGTCAGCAAGGTTGTTAAGGCCAGATAGTTGGGTTCGCAGATTCTGCAATGGAGTATCAAACAAGCAGGTCTCCTGACCAAAGAGGTCTCCTGTCTCAGATGATACACAGTGCTTGCAGCTGTACACTGATGCTAACAAGCTTCACTGTTGTGCTGTGAGCATTGACGAGTAGATGGGGGTGGCTTGTTGCTGACAGCAGCTGAATGAGAATGGTGGTCTTTGTGTAGCTAGCAAGGTGCATGATTTTATACACTGGCTAGTGATGGCAAAGCAGCAGTGTCAGCAGCTCCAGGTGCCAGCAGGACATAATGCTACAGAGCACCAGGCACATGAATGCAGATGACGTTGACATCACGTCGTCTGACAGTGGGGCATGCTGGCAGCCTGCAGACGATTAATGAACTCACCTGTGATGGTGCTTGCTGTTGCGGCTTGGGTAGCTACAGCATGACCCTTATCTCCCATATGCAGGAGATGCAAGACCGCCCTGTGGTGTTATCGACATCTTTCTCGGCTGACCGCTGTGCTGATGCCATCTGCAGGTGTTGATTGTGGACATGTGGAAGGAGCACACACCTTACCCCTGGAACCAGATGCCAGACACATACTCATTTCTCGTCAGGCACGGCATGCTCTGGCGAATCGCCTACACCACCATACAGCCCCGTGCTATCCACATACCCTACCTTAGTGCCATGTACACCTTCATGGGCAAGCACCTTCATGAGGCGTTTGACCAGTATGACCCCGACCTTGTGGTGTCAGTACATCCCCTCATGCAGCACATCAACACGCGCGTGTTAGCAGCTCGGGCCAAGCGCCTGGGGCGGGCCAGAGCAACACCATTTGCCACTGTGGTGACTGACTTCACAACGTGTCATAACACCTGGTTCTGCAGGTCAGTGGGCGGGATGGGATCGCATCACAGGCAACAGATGGTTGAGCCGCATGTTTCTGTGCTGTGTCGCATGCAGTCTGGCTGCAGTAGCAGGAATATCACCCAGTCACACTGCAGTATCAATAATGATGTTCTGCAGCATGGACTCCAAGTTGACTCACAAGTTGCGCTCTGCCCACCTTGTTCTGTTTTACAGGGATGTGGACCGCTGCTTTGTGCCCACAGAGTTCTGCAAGCAGCTGGGCAAGCGCATGGGTCTCAGTGATGATCAGCTGGTGCTGTACGGCCTGCCCATCAGACCGGTGTTTGACAAGAAGCTGCCACCAAAGAGGATGTTGCGCAAGAAGCTGGTGAGCTGAAGTAGCAGCCGTTGACAACTCTGGCACACAGCAACTGCAACAGGCTCCCATAAATGGTTGAACTCATCTTCTGTGTGACCAGTCAGAGGCACATGCAGTGATGCATTGCCAACGTCCTTCACCCGCAAGTCTGGCATCTTTTGAGGGTATAGCAAGGTGAATAGCAAAGTCGTTTGTTGCAAACCTGTTGAACTGTCTGCAGGGCCTGCTTCCTGATGTCCCTGCTATCCTGCTGGTTGGTGGTGGTGAAGGAATGGGCAAGCTGCAGGCCACAGTGGAGCAGCTGGATGCAAAACTGCAGGGAACAGCTCAGGTGTGAGATAAAAGCCTCTCGCTATGATCCTGCTCTGTTGTGTCCATTGAAACTGACAATAACAAAATATGTTTGTGACAGTGCTGAGGATGTTCTTTGAACAGTGCTACATGTGCCAGTCTACAGGTATGCACACCCATTGTTGGTTTAATCTATTCAATTCACATGGCTCATCTGCAGCGCTCATGAGCACTGTCTGACGCCTGTGTCCTTCTTGAGTTGTATAGCGCTGCTTCAGCGCTGACATGTGGAGCGATGGCTTGCATCACACAAGCCTGCATAGGATGCAGCAGGAATGGCAGAACCTTGACAGACACTTACATATTACTGATTAGCAGGACTGCTTGTGCTTACAGCCACAGCTATTTACTGCTGTCTTCCAGGTGGCTGTGATCTGTGGTCGCAACAAAAAGCTGCTCAACAAGCTGCAGGACTACAAGTGGCCTGGAGGCAGTCACGTAGTGCCACTGGGCTTTGTCAACAACATTCACGAGGTGAGGCTGGCTCTGTGCTACTGTCAACGACACTTGGTGGCACAGGGAATTGCACATGCTGCGGGTGAGCTGCTCAAGTTCCTTGCTGGTGAGAGGAGTGTGGCTGCTTCGTTGCATGAAAGCAGTTCTGTGTGCAAGAACACCATGTGCTTTGAAAGGGTCTGGGTCCCTTACAGTGGCGTTTGTCAGCCCTGTTACCTGCTGATCAACACGGCCGTGTTTTTTCTCCTGCAGTGGATGGGTGCAGCTGACACCATCATCACCAAGGCAGGTCCGGGAACCATTGCTGAGGCACTCATCAGTGGCTTGCCCATACTGCTCAATGGGAATGTGCCCTGTCAGGTGAGAAGTTGGGCATACAACTTGTATGATACATCAGATCGCTTCCGGTTCTGATACCCCCCACCATCCTGCAGCAGTAGGTTCTGTGTGCTGTCAAGACACGTCGGAGCAGCCAACATGTAGGCAAGTGTCTTGTGTCACTGACAGCCGAGTTGGGTACTGGCAGATGTTGCTATGCTCCTTTGCCACTCAGTGAGCTCAATGTTTGCTTGTGTTGGCTGTGCAGGAGGAGGGCAACATTCCCTATGTAGTAGACAATGGTGTGGGCACCTTTGAGACAGACCCTGTGAAGATTGCTGATATCATGTCTGAGTGGCTGCATCCAAATAACAAGGAGGCTTTCAAGCGCATGGCTCACCGCAGCAAGGCACTTGGCCGTCCACATGCAGTGTATGACATTGTGGGTGACCTGGCTCAGCTGGCAGACACACTGGGAGTGCAGGCCAAGCAGCTGATGCGCAGCTGCTGTAGGGGCAAGGGGCAGCTGTTTGAAGTCGGCAGGTTGGTAGCTGCTTGATGGTATCAGTGCTGGAGGTGCGACGATTAAGCCTATGATGTTCTCAACCACTGACACTCGCTAGTAGAAACTTGTCAAATTTGTGCTACCCCACAGAGTGACAACCAAGCATTGACACGAGTGTGCTCTGTCAAAAGTTCATATCTGTTGATCAGGCAGGCTTGTGGCTGAGCTGTCATGGTGTTGAACTGTCTGCAACCAAAGCCAGACTGCCATTGAACTTGGCTAGACGAGTGAGACCACAAGCAGTTTGCGGTGGTGTTCCGCTCTTTGTGCACAAAGCATCGGAGTGTTGACATGTCAATAATGATGCTGTGTCTGTCTGTCAACCGTTGATAGCACACCCAGTGTTGCCGGTCAGGTCATGGTTGCAGTCACTCAAACATCAGTGAGTGACGTTTCACACCTACAGCACTCATCATGATGCCACACTTCTTAACATGGGTGGCTCAGTGCTGCAGTAGCCTTGGATCTCTTTTCTTGGCGGAACGGCCCGGTTCTTGTGGGTCTGGCACCAATTGCTGGTTGCATCATGGAACCTGAAAGTGGCAATGCCTGAGCTTTGTTGTTGACAATCCGACGAGTCGTCATGCCACTGGTTCTTGAAGTGTTTGACCCACAATGTCAATAGCCCATGAAGTTTGAAGTGTATTGAGCATCTGGTATTTCTCCGCTTTGATATGCCATTGTTGGTGGCTGTGTTTGGTCGTGAGTGCCTGGTCCAACTGTTGAACTACGGTGCCACGATTGCGTTGTTTCGAACAACTGAGCTGCTGCAAATGCAGTAGGGTGAACAGTACAGGTAACCCTTGTGGGCCGCTGCCATCCTGACAGCAGTGTCAAAGCTGCTGATCAGCATCTTGTGATAACAGTGTCAGATCACAGCTGATCAACTCGCATCGGGGGACCCGTGTTACACAGCTGGCAGCTGAACAGGGCCCTCCAAGCATTAGCGCCGGGCAGCCACCAAGGGTGTTAACTGTAGTGCAACCGTTGCAGAAGTTGAGAAGTTCTCATCTGTCCTGTCTACAGTGCAGTCACTGCCAGTGCATGCACGGTGCAGTCAATGATGATGACTTGTAGGTCAGACAGGCTAGAGGTTAGCTAAAGCAACTTACGTAGATGATGCTTGCTGTGGACTCGGCTGCTATACAATGGACAAGTAGAGGACCCTGCATACACCATGTAAGCCTGTTTCTCAGCTTTTGCTTGGTTATGTCTGCTACCGCGCCCTTCTACTCTCTGAGTATCTATGTATATATGACTTGGTGACGGCGCCAAGGCGACAATTGTTGCATAGCTGTCACATGCAGGTTTCAGGATATCTGCTGCTGACTGTGCTGGATGCTCGGTCTGCTACATACGGAGGGAGCTAGGGACCAGTTCAGTGGGCCGCCGCCCCACTGACTCTGCGTTCTTTCAGGTAATCATGGAGCAGACTGCCGGACAGGACCTGGGTTCAGAAGCACACCTCTTTTCGATGACACGACTCTGGGTGGCGGCCCCAGTGCATGAATTATATCTGTGCTACTTGTCTTGCATGTCGATTATGTCTTTTTCATATATGATTTCCTCTGAAATGCGTACATGGTTCTGACTCAGCTAGCTGTTCCCAAGAGCCTCGTGGCGGGAGTTGGTGTCAGTATATAAGAACACTTGTGAAGCAATATACGCGGTGCTAGGCATGATAAAGGCATATAGGGAACATAATAGCTTGCCTGAATGTATGCAAAGCCCTCTACTTGTCCAGTGTACTAGACTCTGTTATAGCAGTGACTACTGCTTCACCTATACGTTAGGGCATGACACTCTACCTACGTATCCAGGTGGCAGCCTAGCTTGGCAAGCCAGCTATATGGCAGTCCTGGCTGTCCTGCCGTACGGTACGGTTGCTACCACATTGCTCACCCGTCAAAAACGGCAAGAGTATGACTCAATACAATCCCTGTAGCACCGGACTGCAGTGCCACAGCGCTGACCATGGGGCAGAGAATTGGCGCTCTGTAGACAACAGTGCACGGCAGTCATCACCACAAATCAACTATAAAGGACTTGTACGAAGAACATCCTCTGCCAGCAACCCACGTGCTGGGCAGATTGGCTTGAGCTGTGCTGCACAGCCTGTGTGCATCTACTGAACCTGTGCCCTGCACTAAGGCAACGCAGAAGACGGTGAGCCGCGAAAAGGCATCCAATCCTATTTCACAAGATATGCGGCACTGTTATAGCTGAAGCACGTGGCGAAGCGACAGATAGCAAATTGACCGTGGTAGGCTATAGGGTTCTTGAAGCGGAGGAAAGTATATTGCCGACCCTGTTGCTACTTTCTTCCCTTTTTACTGTGCACGTGTTCCGTCAAAGACACAAACACAGCATAGCAAGATGGTGCGTCTCTGCGGTCTTGAATATTGCTGCTGGAGGCGGTGGCTACTGTAGCAGTGTTTTGAGTTTGTGAATGTTTGAAAAGGGTTATCAGCTTGATGAATATGCGTCGTGTCTGGCCTTCTCGTCTGCTACATGTAGCACAGTTTAGGCCCGCGACACAAGGACGCTCATGTGTGCTTTGTCTGTGCTGTGATAATGCAGGATCAGCCAGCTAAGCTTGCTATCGTGATGAAGGTCATTGGCCGCACTGGCTCTCGTGGCCAGGTGAGTATCGCATGTCAGGCAGGCTACATATCACAGTTACTGCCGCCCGAGTTACAGACAGATGCAGCAAGCATGGCTCCACACAAACACCACAAGCCAAACTTCTTGCCCAGGGATGCATACATCTGGCACAAGCAGAGCATCTTGTCCAGGGACGCATACATCTGGCACAAACAGAGCATATGAACTTCATCTTCCTCACTGGTTGCACACCAGCTTGATCAAAAGCAGCAGGCCTGCACACATTGTTGACACACAACACTTGATTGGTGTGCAGGTGACCCAAGTGCGTGTGAAGTTCTTGGACGACCAGAACCGCCTGATCATGCGCAATGTGAAGGGCCCTGTGCGTGAGGGTGAGCAGCTGTTGTGATTCGCAGACATGATGGCTTTGCAGTCTAGCAGTGTTTGGTGGTTTGGTAGGGAGGAGATACTGTTTCAGGACTAGCAGCCTGCTAGCCATCACAAGCATAGCAACATGAATCAGCACTGGATGTGCTGGTGCAAGAGCTTAGCATGGTCATCATGCTGAGCTCCAATCAGTGGCTTGTCAGGTTTTCAGGGCAAGCACAGCAGCAGGGTATGGCAACTTGGTCATCACAGCACTCACAGCAGTAAGCACTGCTGATGCAGTTGGTCTGTTGTGTTTAGGAGCCATGACTGCAGTCAGCAGCAGTGCTAGAAGGAAAATCATAGTGTAGAAGGGTGTTTCTAGTGGTTGAACCATAGGGACATGAGCATCAGTCATCCCTGCCTCCGCAGCTGCACCCACAACTGGTGGTGTAACTGAGCCAGTGGCACATGATACATGTCTGCTTCAGCTCTGCTCTGTGCTATGCTATGATATGCTCAGTACCATGGAGAATGAGATCAGGGAAGGACAGCACAGCTCGTGATCCGCAGCAGTGGCAATGAGCAGCTTAGGCGACTGTATTGAGCTCCTCTGACCACATCACAGGTGTAGCGGACCACAAATGTTGGAGATAAACTCGAGGCTGTGTGTGTTTCATCGTACATGGTTGACCTCCACCAAACATGCTTCTTTCTGCTGCTGCAGGTGACATCCTGACTCTGCTGGAGTCTGAGCGTGAGGCCAGGCGCCTGAGGTAAACAGCAGCACTGAATTGTATCGCTCTTTGGCGCTCAGTAAAGGAGAGGACAGCAGCGGCAGCATATCGCATACTGCAGCTTCGCTACCTCCTGAATAAGTTCGCCAGAGCGGCGTCGGATGGAGTGCTGTTCTGCGGCAGCAGCAGCAGCGTGCAATTTCAGCAAGCATCAAAGATGTGGTCCTGTCAGACAGTAGCAGGATGTATGCAGCATTCTCAGGCTGCATCTCTCTGGCTAGCATCTTCTGGTGGCATCGAGAGCGACAGGTTGTAACAGATTGAACTGTCTCAGACGTAACATGAACTGGCACAGTCGCAACATTGGTTATATAGGCTGAGGTGTAAGGGGTTCAGCGCATCATGACAGCAAACCGATTCTGGCGAAGACACCTCTGTTCATGCAGCTACATGTTGCTTTCAGACACTGTTACGAATATGATTGCTCTGGCAAGACCACTTATGGCAGCTGTACACAGCTTATGCCTGGCCTGTCCCCTCACTGCGGCACCGGGTGGGTAGAAGCGTCATCAGCAATCTGAAAATGAAAGGGTTACATGGGTCTCCTATGTATGACAGTTATAGATCATCAGGTTCTCTATTGACATGATGCCCTATTGCCAATGACGTCCGACGTTGTTCTCAAAATAGTGAACA
Organism: Scenedesmus sp. KT-U; assembly: GCA_029853055.1. Taxonomy (NCBI): domain Eukaryota; kingdom Viridiplantae; phylum Chlorophyta; class Chlorophyceae; order Sphaeropleales; family Scenedesmaceae; genus Scenedesmus; species Scenedesmus sp. KT-U. Next base: position 9,081 of record JARWLF010004344.1, read on the forward strand.
TCAAATTTGGTGAACAACAGCCCTGCACGTCTGCCTGATGGATTTCGTTCACACACACGCACAGTCAGGAATATCCCATGCTAGGTGCGACGCAACTGCAATGCTGAAGCCAGCTTTCGGTTGTAGTATACGGTTCTCCTCTTCATCATCACCAACCATCCTCATTGCAAACTCCCAACCAACACAGCATGACAAGGCATGCAGCACAACAAGGATGCTGCCAACGTGCACAATCCTCTGCTCTGACGAGCATATTGCATACATCACTGCTGCAAGCACACTGCAGCAACAATACATGCCCTATACACTTCTGTCTTTTTCACACATCACACGGACTGTCCTGCATTACACTGTAATTACACGGTGTGTCGTTGCAGTGTGTCATACAGACACACCACATACATGATCATCTTTCCTTCTCACAGCACTATCATGACGCTACTTGTGAAGATGTTCAACACTGTGAACTGAATCTACTTTGACAGAAACATACACTTTCTCCTCAAACTGCTACACTGGTCTGACATCAACCTTTGGAAGCCGCAACAACTCAGCTACACTTTCCTAGCATCCAAGCAAAAACAACTTGACACAAGTTGCAACATGAGGAGACATGACAACCTGTTGATGTTTTGTGAACAATATCCAACAAGAACAACATGGTGTACACTCAGCTCCTCGTGGTTTCATAAGATCTAACTGCTACCATAGGCTACAACAACACTATGGAACAGTGTTTGGACAGATGTGATATTCCTTGTCTTATACACATGATGGGCTGCTCAGTCAACATCAACATCTTTATCAGCATCTAGATCGTCTCAAGGCTGCTGCTCCTCTGCTTCCAGATCTATCAAGTAGGATGAGTTGGCATCTCCAGCAGCAGCAGCAGCAGTAGCAGTGACATCTTGCTGCTGCTCATCACTCAACAGCCCGCTAGACTCGCTACTGATACGAACTCTGAAGCTTGACAACTGCTGCTCTCCCTGATCAAGTCTGTCACTGCTGCTGCTGCCACCATGGTCAGCATCACTGCCAGCTCTCGATGCAGTAGCAGCAGCAGCAGCAGCAGCAACAGTTGCAGCAATGGCAGCCATGGCAGAACCAGCACCTGCTTGTGGTGTAACATTTGCTGCTTCTACTGCCGACTCAGTAGCAGTTGGAGCTGCTGCTGCTGCTGCTCTGGCAGCAGCACCAAGGCGAGATGGTACCCCGCTCCCTGCTGCCAGCTGTGGTGTCCGTGGCCCTGCTGTTGCAGCAGCAGCAGCAGCAGAAGCATTGTCACCCTGTTCCTCAACCCCCTCAGGTGCTGTTGCCAAAGGTGAAGTGAATGCAGAGCTAGATCTCCCAGATCCAAACCTCGGAGTGAACCCTAAAGGACTTCTGGGGGAAGTTCCCACTGCTGTAGTGAAGCTGGGATTACCTAATGTACTGCTGAACCCGCTCAGGCTGCCGGCGATGCTGCCGGGTCCTCTGCCGCTGCTGCCAATATCCAGGCTGCTGCCAGTGGTTCTGACACCGGTTAAGCCGTCATGGACGACATCAACATACTCTGTAGCACCAGGAGGCGACAGCAGCAGCAGCAGCAGCACACAGAATCATCAGCAATCGAGCCGTTCTGTTGAAGTAAGGTTTCCTGTGCACAGCAGGTTGCATTACTGCCGTTTCGATGGTGATATAGGCCTATACAGAATGACAACTGAGGAATGCATCAGCTATGTTTACCTTGTACAGCTGTCAGCAGCAGCAGCAGCAGTCCCAGCCTTGCTGAATGCGTGATGAACATCTGAACCACAGCGCAGCAGCAGGGCAATGCAACCTAATCTGCCACCGCTGCTGTCTGATCTCGCACAATGCAACGATTGCTGTAACACAAATGCAGCAATGCACCTACAATGCACAACAGTACCAATGCACGCACAATGCACGTACCTGCGTTGTAGGTGGGATCATAATTCAGTCCGCCACTCGCATGTATGGTGTAGCTGCGCGCATTGCCTTCATGCGAGTGCGTAAAGTCAAACTGCAAGTTACTGAAAGCCACCCACTCCCGTTCTTTCATGAATGACATGAGAGGGTACAGGATGAAGCCTCCGACCAATGCGCTGCATGTTGCGAAGATCATGGTGAAGTTCTGCTCCCAGAAAGGGATGAACAGGATGGCCAGCAGCAGCAGAGAGGCTGGCAGCAGCATCAGGATGACACCCCAAGTGGGGAGAGGGACCCTGCAAATAACAGTAGCAGCAGCAGCCGCAGCAGGGTCAGAAGCGTTGCTCATCATCATGCAACACCAGTGAGCAGCTTCAGCTTATTGATAAGCTAGCAAGTGTGAACAGCTGCTGAATGCTGCCCCAACGATATAAGTACCGTAAACGGAGGACTGCATCATCGGAGACACTCACTTGTATGGGCGCGGCAGTGCGGGGGCTTTGATCCTCAACCACACGAAAGCAGCAAACTCCAACAACTCCGCCAAACAGTAAATCGAGTTCAGCAGCTCCACGATATCCACGAAGCTGAAACTCGCGAGGCACATCACGCCGAGGCTGCTCAGTAGGATCCCGACGGTCGGCGTGCCGTGACGGCTCCGGCGCGCGAGTGACTTCGGCAAGAAGCCTCGCTCCGCCATACCTTGGAGCTGGTAGCTGTCACT
>JARWLF010004371.1:0-19160 GCA_029853055.1 Scenedesmus sp. KT-U
ACGCCTGCACTGCTGCTGATGATCTTATCCCTGCTGCTGCTGCTGCTGCTTATCTCTGAGTGTTCTACTGGCTGTATGTGCTGCTGCTGCAGTCCGTCTGGTGCTGCTTTTGGCAGCAGCCTCTGGGGGGGTGGCTGGTCCCCTGGCGAGGGTGGCAGCAGCTGAGGGGGTAGGGCAGGGGGTGGGGGGGTGGGCAGCAGCGGGAAGTGGGGCTGGTTGGGTGTAGGGAGCGGTGTATGTGGTGGTGGAGGGGTTAGAGGGCTGTTGGGGGGTGTCAAGGGGTCCAGGGGACTTACCGCTGTGCTGCGCTGCTGTTGGGTGGTACTGCTGGGTGACTCACGGTCAGTACTACTGCTGCAGCCGCAGCTGCAACTAGCAGTGCTGCAATTGCAGCTGCTGCTGGTATCGCAGTGGCAGTTGTCTGAGGGTGAACTGCAGGACTGTTTGGAGTCGGTTGCTGCTGGTGTTGGCGCTGGTGGGTAGCGAGTCTGGAAAGGTGTGACTGGGATGAATGACAATGTCAGGCTAGGAGCTGATACTGGGGTTGGCTGCATGGATGCTGGGGACAATAACTCACTGCCATATGTGGCGCTGACGATCTGTGTGGCTGATGTAATGCTGTCCTGGGTCCTCAGCAGGTTGGCAGAGGTTGCTGCACTGCTGACATCAGGTTGAGCAAGCAGCAAAGTGGCAGCTAGCATAGAGGTAGCTGTGACTCGTGGGAGAGCATTATTGCAGCTGCTGCCTGACTCTGAGACTGCTCGTACTAGAAGTAGCTTCTTATTGGGGGCTGTACATGCACCAGGTCTGCCGTACTTTCTGCATAGCGAGGTCCCGGAATGAGATGCCAGCTGTGTGCCATACGACCGGTGCTTTATGGATGTTGCGCCACCAGGCGTTGTAGTGCGTCTTGGAAGTAACATCCTGGAGTGTGCCAGGCTTATTCTACCCGCTGGTCAGTCGTCAAGTACGCATCAAGCAAGATGCTGTTCGGTGTGTCACGCACGGCGGATACTGTACGCAATAGGAGGTGTTACGCTAAGATTGCAAGTCTCCACAACAACGAATTTGTCACGTGGTCTGGTATTTGGTGGCTTCTGGGAGTTTCAATCAGGCATGACACTAACGTCTGTCGTGACTGGGAACATTGGTCATCAGGCGCCATCGACTGGGAGCAAGTGAAGACGCCAAACACAGCACATTGCACCAGCTTTTGTGTAAGTCGGTTGAATTCGGAGTATGACAGACCAACCTTACGCAACTATTATGTTCATGGGAGAACCCAAACATGTACTGCCTTCGCGGCAGTCGCGTCACACGGATACGAACATTACCCAGACAGCAATGGGTATCTCGGAAGTTTGTTTTGACACGCACACCGCGTACAGAATCATCTGATAGCTGGTGGTACTCTCCGCCATAGCACTTCTCATCGCCAAATCAGCCTGTAATTACAATCATGCTTCGCAATATTGTACGTCTACGATATGCAAACAACTGGATCAGCACCACATGCCAAGCAACCCGGCTCATGGCGACAGAGGAGGACCTTGAACGGAAGAAAGTGCGTGATTCTCACAAGCACCCGCATGGGGGACGCTTGAGGCATGATGAAGCATCATCTTGTTCTTTATCTGGCCAGCATGCTACTTGTAGCAACCAGGATGTCGATCATATGCGTGTGGTGATGCTTCAAGCAGGCAGCTGCTGTTATGCAGCGGCAGTCAATAATATCAATCACCAGCTGCTGCTGCTGTTGGACTGCTAATTTGTCAGACCGATTGATGCTCTATAATAGTGCTTGTTTGCAGATGATCAACAAGCTGCTGTACAGAAGCAAGCAGCGAGGCTTTCTTGAGCTGGATCTACTAGTAGGACTGTGGGCTGAGCAGGAGATCCCCAAGATGGACACAGACATGTTGCAGCAGTTTACCATTGTATTAGACCAGGTAGGTGTTGCGTTGGTGTCATCACATGTGTCGCAGTTGCCTGTGAGTGCAGCTAACCAGCTACAGATCAGCTGTACTATTCAGCACCTCAAGTAGCTCTCACTTGAGATCAAGATACTCCTCGTGCACTGATGTGACACAGAGGGCATCACAGCGTATGCTTCTGTTGGCAGCATAGCACGCCAGTGACAAGGAGATTGTGTTGGCACTTACTGCGGACTCTTATCACACACCATAGGTGTGCATTTGGCCTGGAGCGCAGTAGCGACCGATACACTGAACGCAGACATAGCTACCTGACTGTCACCTGCTGTTTCGTAACAATGATGTTGTTCCTGACAAGTAGCAGTGCTGGACTGCAGGAGAACCCTGACTTGTTCAAGTGGCTGACTGGCCAGTTACAACCACCACAGGAGCTGCAGCAGAACAGAGCTTATCAGGTGAGACTGGCTACTATCCTGCTGCAAGGCAGTTGTGGTTTGCCGCAGCATCAAATGCCGTCCAGCTGTGTTCAGCTTGTTCCTCGCGTTAGCACAGTGGTTGAGTTTTGCAGAGGTTAATAACACCACTGCATGGGACACAGAATGAACCAATAGTTTGCACAGCGTAGGCATTACTCACAGTTGAACCTGACAGGTTGGACAGTGTATGGAGGTTTAGACACGTGCTGTGTGCTCAGCAACTGCATTGTTACTGCAGGCGCTCAGCCGCCATGTATCAGAGCAGCTGGCAGCCAACTCACCACAAGAGGCACAAGCAGCATCCGGCAAGGAATGGGTACGGGGGTGGGATGATTACAACAGGTGAGTCATCGCAGTGCCTATCACTTTAGAGGCAGTCATATGCTTGGTCTGTTGGGTTGGCAAGTATTATCCTGCAGTTACAATCCTTCTTGGTAGCCCTGATGGTGAAAACATGAGTATGCGCTACATCTGACAGTTGCAGCCTACATTTGCACGTTGCATGCTATTTGCTTTGCTGTCCTCTGGTATTTCCAACATCACTGAAGCCTGGCTGACTGATCTAGGGTCGCCCAGTCAAGTGGGTTGGGTTCAGTCCCCCGAATTTTTAGCATGCACAAGCTGCTTGTCTTGTTGCCGATGTCTACATTGTCTGCTGCTGCAGGAGCAGCTCAACGAGCTCTGAAGCCAAGCCAGCTTCGGCATAGCTGGACCTGGTCGTCCGGTCCGACGGTTGACGATGGGCCTGAGTTGCATCACGTACCGCTTTGATGCGCTCATAGTGTATTTTGATGGTTTATTATCTGGTAACATGTTCCTAGGCATCACTCAGGCGTGTGTGTTCACTTACCCGTGGGTCCCTCCGCCTCGAGGGGTCCGAAAGTGACAGGCTCATACGGACGCCATGATGCCATAATGCATCAACCACCGTCTTCAGTGGTATAGAAAGGGTCTTGAAGCTGTGTTCTGGCCTAACCAGTTGTAAGACAAGTCTTGCATTGCGAGGGCGGGCGCGTGAGAAGGTCGATACTTGGCAGAGCTAACGACTGCAGAAGTCCGCTTAGTACACGTTTTTGCAGCTTTTGCTTTGTATACGCTATAACCACGTGGTCATGAGGTGTCGAGGTGACTGGACGACTGCATGGCTGGCAGGTAAGGGTGGGCAAATAGCGCGCCGAGCTTTCTCCGTACGTTGCCGTTGCCCAAGCGTAGACGTCCTCTTACTGAGACTCATACAACAGAACTATGTACCAGTACAATAGTCCGCTCAAAGTGTGATGGTCTGGTGCAGGTGCCTTGCTGCTGGGGCATGTTGGTTTCTCGTTGCAATTGGAAATGACCGAAATTCCAATCATTGCCCCTTTCCCACCCCTTCAACCCAGCGATACTGGTTATCCCAGTAACATCCCATCCGATCTGCCCACTGCTCTGGAGCAGCCAACACCCATTCTCGATCAGGGCCCAGAGTCTAACTGTCCTACTACAGTGGGGCAGGTGTTGGCCGCTAATCAGCGCACTCTCTTGGCTCAGTACCTGCAGTCTAGTCCCCTGGGGCAACAGATTCTTTCAGGAAGAATGTCTGCAACGATCTTAGCACCCCCTGATGCATACTTACAGCAGGTGTTGGCCTCTGGTGCCAACGGTCTTGGTGGAGCCCAAGCAACATCCATGTTAGCAGCATACCATGTGTTGCAAGGTGCAGTGAGTGTTGATGATCTTGCCGAAAGGTCCGGAGAGTTCTGGAACACCAGTATGGCGAAGCCTCCTTGTGCTACGGCCTGTCAGGTGGTGTACTCGCAGACAGCGCCGGTGGATGTGAACAGCAACACCCCGGTCACCTTCTTGAGGTCGGCCACACAGACGGCCAGGATCACGCAAGGTGATGTGGTACACCATGTGCTACAACCATGTTGCATGTTGTTGGGCATCTGGAGCTAGCACAATGTGGTGCTGCTGCTGTTGACCCAGCTATGTCACATCCTTGCTATTGTTGGGGGTGCAATCTATGCACTCAGTCTTACACTGTTGCTTTACTAACTGACGCTGCTGTACATACATATGTGTGTGTCTCCAGGTAACATCAAGGCCTGCAACAGCGTTGTGCATCTTATTGACCGAGCTCTGCAGCCCTGTTGCACCAGCATGTATGACTTCCTCGGAAACTTCAGCATCGTGCAGATTCAGCCAAGCTTCTTTGATGGCTTTGCCCCCCTGGAGCCCATCCAGAGTGTTGACAGGTTCAACAGGCGACTGTTTGAAGAGGCTGCTGTGGACTTCCTGCTGGTAAGAACTGGTTGAGATAGCCAGCTGAGTCTCTGAGAGTGTGTATGGTGCTCTGATCAACAGCCAGCTGTGATATGTTGCTTGCATGCACACGTCATGTAGCAGCTAGACAACACACCGTCTTGCTGATCTGTAGACTGTGACTCAGGAATGCCCATGCACATACCACAGATTCTTGAGCTGACACTGCCTGCACACTCTTAGTTTTGACTTGAGGTGCTGACTTCAGTTGCTGCGCTGTTACTGCTGTGTCACTGCCCATCCCGCCGTCCTTTGCAGTTCTCCACCAGCGGCAACAGCAGCACAAACATCCTGTGGCCATCTCCTTCAGCCTGGAGCAGTCTCAGCCTGGACAACCTCCTGCCTGGCTTCAACATTGATGTGGAGACCCGCACCAGGGCCATGAGGATCCTGGCTCTGTACGCCATGAGCTACACACCCAGCCTGCTGCCCAAGGACATACCGGGACCTGATGGTGCTGCACCGGCTGTGCAGTTCCCCTACAACACTGGTGAGCACTTGCCTGCGGTGTCCTCTGTGAGTCTGTGCAAGCAGATCACCTGGTGTCAAGGAAGATATTGCTCGACTTGACAAGCATTTGCTCAGCACCTCTACAGCAACCTGCTGCGCAACAGGCTATGTTATCAGTTGTGGACTCTATCCGAACAAGGTAGTACCGTGCTCTGTCTGATCAATTGTTTTACAGTGCAACTGACCACCTTTTGCTGCTGCTCTGTGTCTGTGCTGCTGTAGCTCTGCGCAACGTCACAGGTCCCCTTGACATCTGGTCATGTCCAGACTCGCTGACCGTCAACACACCTGCACTCCCACCCACTGGGGCTCCACAGCTGAACCCTAACTTCCAGGTGCCAGGAGCATCACCATCACCGGCCACCAGCCCACCTCAGAATCAGCAGGCCAACCAGCAACAGGCAAATCAGCAACAAGCCAACCAACAGCAGGTGAACCAGCAGCAGGCCAACCAGCAGCAGCAGGCAAACAGGAACCAGCCGATCAATGGGCAGCCTGTCAATCAGCAGCAAGTGAATCCCAATCAGCCTCTGAATCAGCAACAGCAGGTCAACCCTAACCAGCAGCAGGTCAACCCTAACCAGCAGCAGGTTAATCCTAACCAGCCTGTCAACCAGCAGCCTGGTGTCCAGTTCAACAGCCAGCAACAACCACAGCAGCAGGACCCCAACCAGCCTTTCAACCAGCAGCAGCCGCTCAACCAGCAGCAACCTCTCAACCAGCAGCAGCCGCTTAACCAGCAGCCTGGTCAACAGAGTACCAACCTCGCCCCCAACCAGGCTGCTCCTCAGGTGCTGTCTACTGATGGCGGAACTCTGGTGGGTCAGGTGGTGCAGGGACAGGACCCAAACAACCCCCAGACCATGCAGGGGCAGCAACCCCAGGGACAACAACAGTTCAACGGCAGGAGGCGTAGACTGGCGGCTGCTGTGGATGGTGACGACAAGGTGATCAACGTGCAGGACATGTACGAGACGTGTGAGAACACGAGGATACTGATCGTGGATGCTGTGGCTGTTCCTTGTGACTTTGCCAACCTGGTCCGGAACTACGATGCCATAGAACAGAGGCTGAGCAAGGTGGCTGAGCCCAAGGAGTACCAGTCACTGGCTGCTGCTTACTATGAGTGGTTGGTGTCCAGGGGTATTGTGAAGCCTGGAACACCACTCAGTGAGATAGATGTGCCTAGTGCAGCAGGAGATGTGGGGATGGCAGCCGGGCAGCGTCAGCTCGCCTTGATCCTGTGCAGCTTACTTGTCGCGTTCTTCATGTTGTTGTAAGGTTGCATGTGTAGCACACTGCAGTGCTGCATATGAAAGCTTGAGACATACCATAGCTGTACTGGTATATGCAAATGGGTGCAAGGGTATCGTCATCTTATGCATCGTCTGGGCTGACCTGTGTCAGCACTAGAACTGTTCTGAGCCCATAGTACCATATGGTGCAATCATAGAGTCAGTGGTGTTATCATATAGCATCAGACAGGCTGTGATCCCCTGTTTGTGCGCATTCACCTCTGCAACATTGATGCATGTTTGACAGATGATGCTGGTGTGGGTTCTGGATGAGGTGTTTGAAGTATTGGGATCAAGGCCAGTAGCAGGCTGGTCACCATGCTGTTGCTGCTATTGTACGTACGGACATACAAAGCCTGAGTGACAAGCATAGCACGAGCATGACATGTGAACACCTGGTTTCACCAAGGCACTAGCTAGTGTCAGGTTGCAACATCATGTCAAGGCATTATGCAGACTCTGCACTGCCGGGGTCATGGGCTAGTAATCATCACAGAGTGGTAGGTGCTAAGCTTGTACTACGGTAGCATGATTGAGAGGCCACTACCGTGTCAATCATCTTTGCGGCATGGGCCATGAGAAGCCTGGTCAGTGTGATCATTCTCTCTCCTGCTCAAACTGACGTGTTGTTGCCACATGCTGTCTGGCATGTGTACTGCGCAGTAAATTGTACATAGAAGCATATTGGCGGTGATCATTACACAGTAGTGGCCACGTCACAGTACTGTGATTGTTGCTTGAATAGAGATATCTGTGCTTCTAAGTTTAATCAAGCGCCTGGGTTGGCCTAGAGATCATCTCCAAGGTTCGGAACCACTGAGTGATCTTCATCCAGAGCTCCTAAGCGAGTGCAGCTGCTCAGGCCAAACACCAGTACTAGTCGCGATATACTTGCTGTAATCGGCCAAAACTTGAGCTCCGAGCGGTACTGTTCGCAACATCATGCATAGTAACAGCCATTGCAGAGCACTGAGGCATGCGTTAGAGGGGAGGACAGATGTGTCACCTTGCACCCACAGCAGGTCAGCACCACCAACAAGCAACCAGCCTAGTGGCCCATACCAGATGACATGTCATCACACAAATTACGCACACAGCAGCAAGCCAACACTCCCTATCTGCTACCCTTTACCTTTCTTTCACCTCCTGCCCACTCAAAATAGTCACAGCGACCCACAGGGGGTGGGCCATCTGCTCGAGCACACACATAGAACTGCCTGCCAAAGTTTGCTCCCTTCTTCTTCACAGTGCGAATAACGCACACTTCTTTGTGACCCTTGCACAGAGGTGGCTGCATGGCGCGACTTATGCGCTGCCAGGCTGCCTTGGCTTGTTGCTGACGGGCTTCTATCTCCTGTTGAGCACCGGAAACTGCAGCTGTTCCTGCACTAGTTGGTTGCCATAGCTGTGATAGCTGCAGCCGCTGCTGATGCGTCTGCTGTACATCATCACTACCACTGTTGCTCAAGATAGGCTGTGATTGGAGAGTACAATCTGCAGTCTGTTGAGTTGATGCGCCTTGTCTGATGCTTCTTTCAGCACCCTGGTTGCTGACACTTGCTGACATTGCCACTGCATCAGAGTGACAGCCAGTGCTGTTTGCCTGTTTACCTGCATCTACCGGGGAGGGCTGCCGCATGAAACCAAGAAGACTGCTTTGACTTGCCGGACGCTTACTCATGCTGGCAGTGGCAGAACCTGCTATCTTGCGCTTGCCTGAGCTGTTGCCGACACTGCTGCTGTTGCTGCCGCTGCTGAGCTGAGCGTCTTGCTGCCGAAACTGGCTGCCTTGCAGCTTGTTTTGTTGCTGCTGCAGCACCTGCTGCTCTGCTGCGGCCTGCTGTGGCAGCACAACCAACTGCGCTTGCTGTTGTTGCTTGGCTAGCCAGGTTTTGAGACTGACTTGCCGACCTGAGAATATGCTGCTTCCTGAACCAGGTAGAGACTTGGGATTCCCAGCAGGCATATCTTGCACAGATATTGCCAGATCGACCCAGACAGGAGCATGATCACTGCCCTCAAAGTCTGCCATAATGTCACAGCCTGTAACAACACGCTTCAGCCAACCCTGAGATGCTACAGAATCATTGCACAGCACTCCAGCAGACCTGATGCTGTCGTCTTCATCTGCTGTTTGGCATCGCGTGTCATTGACTACCTCCATTGCTGACAAACCATCTCCTGCTGGGTCCTGCAGCCCTTCTGAAACACCAGAAGCTCCTGTCAAGTGAGCTGTTGCAGCTGCTCTAGGGGAGCCATTCAACCCTCCTGCCCCAGTTGCCAAGATAAGGTCTATCCGAGTCCCATAATTATTCTTGCGTGCACCTGAGGCAGTGTTCCAGCAGGTGTATGCATCCGTCCTGCGACACAAGATGCACACCACATGTGTTGCTGTAGTATCGTGACAGCAAGATATGCAGGCTGCGTAATATAGCAGCAGCCAATGCTGCTGATATCATCAGCACAAGAGTACATGACGTAGAAGCATGTTAAATGCTGCCTTGCATGAGCCTACTGCAAGCGGTCGCAACAACACCGTACACTGCTAAGCCGCTTGGAACAACGTGAGCACAGCTGCCACACCTGTTGGGGTGAAATTGTCTGAACACATCCACCAGTCCAAGACCCTGTGACGAACTGATAAGCTTGTTCAGCCAGATACGGTCTGGTCGCTGAATGAACTGTGGTATGGGGTGGGGGTCACAGCTGTCTATTGGCCGAGAAGATATGTTGAAGTCACCAACAACAAGGACCTGCCGACCTTCAGACATCCACTGGCGGATGCGCCATTCCAACACCTACAGTGTGGATTGAACCAAAGAGGCAAACTTAGTTAGACAGATGCGCAACAGAGCAGTTCTTGCTTTGATGCCAACCAGGTACCCGTAGGTGGCGCTATGTTACTGTCAAAGCGTCCTGCACTTGATACTGTCGTCATAAAAGCCATTGCAGTCCTGCTCAAGCAACCCAGCAGGCAACTTCAAGTACCTGGTAGAACCTGAGCTTGAATGTCAGGCGCTCTTCCACCCGTTCCTCACAGGTCAACGCCGGCCCATAAAGATTGACCAGAATGAACTGACCGTGATCTGTCACAAGCACACGGCCCTCACTGTCCAAAGCCTGCAGGTCCACAAGCTCAAAGCCAAGTGCTTCACATATCTGCAAGGGCATGCCATTGCTGCTGTCGCTGACATCATTGCATCCAGAGGCAGCAGCACCTGGTTTACCTGCGGTTACAATAGACAGGTTCATGGCTTGTCTCTGTATCCGACATGGCAATGCTGGAGGTTTAACAAGCAAGGACACACGACATGCACTACACTCAACACCAGCCAAGCTGACCTGCTGTTTGCCCACATGGCCCTGGCTAATGCAGTGCACCCTGCTCACCAGCGACTGGTGTTGCCGATTGTGCAGTGCCAGCGATGCCCTGTTCGACGGCTACTGGAATGGAGGCCGTTGCCTTCTTGCACAGTGTTGCTACGCCTGAGTAACCTGGGCCAGCCCTGACTGGACTGAACTGAAAGAAGGATTCCCTGCAGAACCATGCAAATGCACTTGCCTCAAGTACCTTTGGTTGGCTCGAAGTGAAGAGGATCACATACTAGTGAAAGGCTGCAATGATGCTGATGATGCAACCCCCTTGATATGCACCCTGCTGTGGCCTCATTCTCAGGCACAAGCTTTGCTTTCTTGAATGCCTACCCAACAGGCCCGAGTGACCTGGGAGGGGCATTGCTTCCTACTTCAACTCACCATCCTTCTATCAATGCTAGTTCTCTCTCAATCTCATTGCGCTTGACTTTAATCTCTTGAAAGCAAACTATGTCTGCGTGTACAAGAGCAAAGGTTCAGGGGAGAACAGGTGTATACTCCTGCTGACAGAGCCTGTACCACTTTGGCAGCAGGCACTACAGAATCAATTCGCTCCAAGATTAACAGTCCTACTGGTTTCCTTACGTGCTTGACTAATCAGATGATCACAGGGGTTTCTTTCACGTCTGACGCAGCTGCCAATACCATACTTGATCACCCACTGTTGCTGTAGTGTGGCAGAAGCACCCTCCAACATGCTGCCCACCTGCTGCCAATGCCTCCAGAAGGTTTGACAACGTTCCGTATCTACCAACCACACTCCGAAGTCCGTTTATATTCCAGGTGAGCACCCTCATCAGCCATCTCCGTTCAACTCTCACAAGAGTCCCTGCTGATGCCAAGACGCATCATGGGCTAAGCACAGCGGCATCGCTGCGATCAAAAGGTGATATGAGCATAGCAACGCTCAATGGAAGGCACACTAATGCTGCCACAATGAGTCGACTCGACTGCTGCTGATGTCGTGGACACCCGTCATGTGCAGAACGCTCGGCAGTGACCCATCATTGACGCAGCAACTCGGCTTGCAACCCGGCATTGCTCTGTATCTCAGTGTCGTCAGGGGGTGATGTATGTGGCCCATGAAGCATGGTCAAGTCGAACTTGAAACATGTTACTAACAGCTGGAGTATGACCAGTCTGCCTAAGTTCCTGCCCGGTGTACCCACAAGGCAGTGTGTCACCACGCCTACACTTGCTTAGTGTCCCTGTCGCCTGTTTTGCATAAAACAACCAGGCAGCATGAGCCTGCGATGAGACCTGCTGTCAATACTGAACCAAGACAACTGCCAAGCTGGTGTGGTGATGCAGAACACTGCCAGCCATCCAATTATCAAACCTGAGACAGACACATGTCATACATTAGGGGCCCCATCTGTCAACTTGTCCATTGAGGCCAGGATTGTGTTGGCAGACCCAATTTTTTCTGCAACGGTAGGCTGAACCATGTAGATAGCACGTAGCGGGGGTTGCACACTGAGACAATGTGACATAAGCACTGTGCCACAATGTGCCATCACATATGCCGTGGTTTCTTGGACAAGCCCAAAGTTCTCCAGGCATGCATGGGCTCCTCAGGTGGATCTGATGTATAAGAAACATTCAAGCACACTCCACATACAACATACAAGCAATACTTTGGATGCATCACAAAACTAGGGCCGCTACTGGTGGCACTGACACGCTGCGTCTGGAGATAACATGATGAAGCCAGACTTTGCCCCGATCGGTTAACCAGTACAACCTGCGCACAACGCGCACGATGTGATAACTGTACATGCGTTGGAAGCAGAATCTCTGATGTGATGGTCTCATCACTATGATAGTTGTACATGCATCAGAAGCAGCTTGTTGATTCAATCTGATGGATGATTGTACATAGCAGCACACGGAAGACAATGTCATACAGACAGGATACACATATGCAGCATGCAGAGTCTGTTCATGTTGCCGAGGCCACCAGTCTGCTGCACGAGCCAGACTCCCGTCCTGTGCGTATCAGGCAGTACCCCTGCCTGATCGTTAGTGATCACTGGGCCAGTGGGCATAGCAGCCTGTGCTGCTAAGGATGCCCCCACCAGGGTCTTGGATTGGATGCCTGCTGGTCATTGGAGGTTTTCCTGCATGTGATGCCAGTGATGTGCCACACCAAGCAGCATGAATACAGGTGCATGGACATCATGGTACGTGAACAACATGTCAAAATTTTGACAGTGTGCACAAAGGGAGAACTGGTGCCTGGACGATCTTGATCAGCCGCATGAAATGCCAGTGCCAGGCATTTGTGTTGTTTACATGGATCAGAACATGATAGAGTACTGCTGCCGCAGCTTCGCATGCCATGCAGCATAGCTGTGATGCCTGGCAATTGGCACACGACTTGGTGGGAGGTGCATACGATGGACAGACCAGATGCTCACTGCTGCTAAGGGTGGGCTTCATAAACTTCTATACAGACAATGTGATAGCAATGCAATCAGCAGATCCACCTCGGTGAGCTGTCGGGCAACAAAGCAAGTCCCTATGTCGAAGGATATGTCAAATCATCCAGTGGGTGCCTGTTATGTTTGGATTGGTGAGAGGCAGTACTGTCATACTAGCACACCTGAGCCATGATCTGTACTTTGTGTGTGGCAACCTGTTTGCACTCACCAGTCTGCTGGCTGCTGCTGAGGTCAACAGGGTTAACTCCTGATGCTGACTGCATCGTGTCTTTTAGAAAGTGGCAAGACGAACGCAGTCTGCAAATTCTGGTCTGCATAGGCCTGGGCCAGTAGGAAGTAGGAAAGTGGATTGCCAACCAATGACCTATGCTGTAGTGCAGTCTTGACACTGGCGCATCACGTTCAGTGATGCTGACCTGCATCACGTTCAATGATGCTGACCTGCACCGCTGATGGCCAAGCACAGGTGCCACTGGTTTCCATCTGATGACACATTCTTCAGACCATTCTTCTTTCACTTCTCGACCAGTTATGCACAGATATAGTACTTGGTGGCAATATGAATCTCCAACTCCAAGTGGCCGACTTATCCCCCATACACGGCTCGCTTGTTACATTGCTGAAGTGATGATGAAGTGACAAAAGGTCCAGCGCAGCAGGAAGCCACATTAAGTGGAGGTGCATGTCTAATACAGTCCTCAAATCTTGGCACAGACCAGGCTCCTTCCGTCCAAGATGAAGATTCGACATGAGATTGGGCGCGCAGACCAGATACGATGTGTGCACGACGTGTTCGACAGTACACACCTGGAGTGCATGCATTGGCTAGATATGGATTATATATGTTTACAAAGAGCGTTGATCCTAGCTTGTTGATGCCGATGCCTGTTAGAAAATTTTGCCGCCTGTTGATGAAGTGTTTCCAGCCATTGGGCAGCTACTAGTACAAGCTGAAGTATTTTGGCGTTTGTTTTTTCTCGCGAATATTGCTTTAGCATCATCAAGCTTGCTGTCACTGCTGCCAGCCTTGGAGATCTTCAAGCATGTCGTCGCCATGCTTGAACCGTGTGAGTGCAGCCCTTAATACACCAGCAGCCTCCAACATATGTCTGGAGCAATACCGTATGGCCAACAAGCTTGATAAGCAAACGACAGCTATCGAACATGCGCCATCAGCTTTCAGGAAGCTTCAAGAGCTACTCAAAGAGGAACATGGTAAGAAGACAAAGTTCTGTAGGTGGATGAACCACAGTACTAGGCTGTCGACGGATGCAAGGTCATCGTCGTCTGCCCCGTTGTCTTTGCTGCAGGCATTCGCGTCCAAAAGGTTACCAATAATGAGATCAAAGGCTTCTTTGAGGTCGGTTCAAGTCTTTGTGTGTTGCGAGCTGATGTTGACCAGGCCCAGTGATGGTTGCTAACTTAGATGTCGCACATTTTGCCCTCTACAGGAGGCTCGAGTAAAGGAGGCGGACAAATTGAGTGCAAGGGAATTCCAGGTACGCAGTCTGCAGCAAGCTGTGCATTCACAATTGTCTGCGATGTGTCGATACCCGCTTCAAACTCGTTGCCAGCTAGGATTCACTGCTTGGTTTCTCGGGCTGTTGTAGGATGCAATGACGAGCATCGTCAAGTATGCAGCACTCAGGGCCCGCCACAGCCCCCGCAGAAGGTGAGTTTCTGTTGTGGCAGACTATGTTGAACAACAGGACACACGCTGCCAGTCCGAGGCTGGGGTATGTCATTCCCTGCTATTGATTTTGATGAAACATTGTCATCATCAGCTATCTGTATGGTGGTATCCCGACCATAGCAAATGAGGTTGGAACCAATGAGCTAACAGGGCTGTTCCATTGCAGGTTTGCCTTGGGTGTTATGTTCAGCTCAGCAGCAGCTGTTGGCATCACGGCAGCTACCGCTGCAGCATCCACAGGTGGGTCATCCTGTATGCGTGACTTGTACTGCCAAAACAGCACACTTGGTTATTCATAGAACAGTGGGAGATGCTTCTGCTCTGTCCCCTTGACCCCAGCAGTCAACTTGTGTTCAGAGGTGTCAGGGTCTATCCTCATCAGCAGCCCTTATTGCAGACTCAATCACATCACGCAAGTACCTTATAATCCAGCAGCACTCAATTCGTACGGTATGTCACACAGCAACACAGCAGGTCTGTTTACGCATGTCACTTCGTGGGCTAGGAGCCAAGCACCTGCACTTCAGCCTTGCTCTGCAACGATGTGATTGACTTGCAGGTCTGCTGGTAGCAGCTGCCCCTGCGGGTGCAGCTTTGGGCGCCTTTGCCGTTGGCTGCAGCTGGCTTGGCTCTGGCAAGCGTGACAAGAGACGTGCTACAAAGCACGTTGCCATTCTTGATGTTCCAGCAGCTGTGGATGCAGCAGTGGCTAAGCCTGCTGGTGAGAAGTTTGATGACGCTGCAGATGCTGATGCTGCTGACCACAAGGCATCAGCAGTCACTGAGATTCCATCAGTGGTCCTTGGTACAGATGACACCGCCAACAGTGATGCAGTCAATCCAATCGCTGAGGAGGCAGTAGACCTCGTGCCCGTGCCTGCAGAACCCCACAGTAGCATAGTTGAAACTGCAGTTGCAGCGAAGGGCGTGACAGATGCAACATCAGGTTTGGTGTCACACCCAACACCGAAGAGTGATGAGCTTGTCAGTGCAGTTATTGAGGTGCTGCCCACAGAAGAGACACCTGCAGCAGCGCCTGCAGTAACGCCAAAGGAGACACCATTCGCTTCAGTGTCCTCCCCTGCAGCTGTTGTCAGCAGCGAGGATGCTGACGTCGCTCTGGCTTCAGCCTATGACACCAGCCTGCCAGCAGCTGTTGAAGCTGATCCTCTGCCACTCCCTGATCTGGTGATGAGCCGCAGCCCTGAGCCTGCTGAGTTACCCGCAGCTGCGGTTGCACAGCCTCCCCTGAACCCTGCAGCCTCTCTGGATGTCGCACACTCAGCAGACCTGCCACCACTGGCTCTCAGAAAAAAGAGCAGTGCCAGCAGGAAGCTGAAGAAGGGCCTTTCAAAAAGCTACAAGTCCCTGAAGAAGGCCATGAGCCTCAGTGACACTGATGACAAGTCAGACAAGGCAAGCAAGGACCCTCTGGTCACCCCCTCTGCTGGCAAACCTCCTAGTGTCTTCAGCTTGAGGCGCAGCTTCAGCAGGGACAGTGCTCGTGATATCAATGGAGACCTCAGCGTACAGGGCAGTGAGGGATCAGCTACCTTGAAGAAGATGAAGGAGGTGCTGCGCAGGAGCTTCACGATCAACACACCTCGTGCTTCAATTGATGGCAGTAGCAGTGGCAGGAGAAGCAGCGCTGCTGGTGACTTATGAGCACGCAAGGTAGGGTCACTGATAATGTTTCATACTTCTGTGTGGTCAACAGGTTTGTACAGCCAGTGCTCATCTGTGGGATGCATAACCTGGTGATGGGTCGGCCTACTGATGTTGCTTCAGCTGTTGCACTGTGTTTTAGTACATGGTGAAGTAAGCCTGTGCCAAGGGAATACGTTGTTTTTTCCGCTTTTTCTTGATTGATGCTGCAGGTCAATCTAGCCCACATGGAGGCGGTACAGATTTGCTGAGGACTTTTGCTGCTTACCTGTGATGCCTGCCGTGGAGATGTGGATATGGTCTGCAGACATCTCCATGTTTGGTTGTTTCGCAGAAAGGACGGCTGGTGTGCTCTCATAAGCAACGGTCCCAGTGACTGACCTATCAAGATTGTGCCTCAAGAGCGTTGTTGATTTTGAGTTCGACCAAGGTACTCAATGACCGGTTGCTACAGTTGAGGAGCATAGACCATATGTGTTGTTACGTTGCGTTGTTGCTGCTGCATTGTATGCATGATCCGCATCAACGCTTTACGTGCAATTGCTGTGTTCGGTGCTAGACATACTTGTGAGTTGGCATACAGCAAGTGCGTGGACGAGTTGTATGTGGCAACATCAGTCTGCTGGTCCGGTTGTCTGGTGTGGAGATGCATGGGGGACTTTGTACTGTGTATCACCGACATTTGATTCTCTAGAGCATGGGAGTTTGCTTACTTGTTCTGGTGTACATAACGTCTGCTGTGTGTTGGTTTTTCGGTGTGTATTCTTGCTAGCCCGCAAGATCATGTACGAGTTGGGGTGCATGTTGTATAGTCCTCTGTGCAGGTGTTGTGTGAAGAGCTTTCGTATCTGCACAATGTGCATGGCACCGGCTGGGACCTGTGTGTGTTCCTATGAGTGTTGTTGCTGCTGTTCCCAGATTCTGTGAGTACCATGATGTGCACTGCTTGGCAGATTTCTTGCATGCTTGTATCTGATTTCTACACCCAGTAGCTGCTCTATGTATTTCCCTTCCCGGTGCTCCAGGCTGCAATGTCCCAATGCTCAGTGGTGCACAGCGAGCTGATGTGATCACATGTTTGGTATGAAAGCGTTCATGCACCGATGGTTGGATGGTGATCGCATACTGCCAGCAGTGAGAGTCTGTGAGGCTCTCTGTTGTGACCACAGTACGGGGAGGAGTGTTGTGAGGGTTCTGCAACCTGGCGTTCCTGAGCTGACACATAGATGGGGTGAAGCAATTCGGAGATGCGAGTTGGTGATTGATAGTCATTGATGCTGATCTATATGGGATAGTACTCTTCACCGTACCTTCAGCATTTTTTTGTGAGGGCTGTTTCCGACACACAGCAAGCTCATAATCATAGCAGTATGAGATGCATCTGCTGCTTGTCAATTGGATACAACTTTATGTGATGCCAGAGTACATCAGGCTGTGGGTGCGGTCTGGGGTCAGTTCAACATTTTGGGGTGCTTCTCATGAAATATAAGTTCACAGGGACAGATGTCACATCTTACCGCTTGTTCATGCGTCGCTGCATAAGCACGTCTCTATGCGAATACCAAAATGGTATCTGCCTAGCGGGGAGCACTGTTCTATATCACCACAGGAGACACATGCTGCCCACACAACACTGCAGCTCAGAGTGTGGCGAGTGCCAGAGATGATCAGAGTCTGAGCATGACGTGTGCTGCGACACAATTGCACACAGAATTTAGGCATATGGTCAGTTTATTTTGCCCGGTCAGTTTGAGCTGGCTGGAGGCTCATGGATGGTTGTTTTGCTGATGCTAGTTTTGGCTTATCAACTGTGGTCTGCAGCATCCAGGGCATAACAAGCATATCTGGGTTTGCTGGCAGAGGGAGTACAGCCCACATCTACCCTGTTGCTTACACTATTGTTTCCTGGTGTTTGTGTTTGGAGTATCTCAACAATACGGCCAGAGCCCGATACAGGTGTTGAGTTGTTGCTGAGGAGATGGCTACATCATGACTTCACAACAGAATTGTTTTTTGCGTGCATGTGAAAAGTCAGCAGCCCATACGCTGCAGTCTGCCAGGTGGTGGTCTGCCTGGATGTCTGCAGCAACAGCTCGATACAAGCCAGTACAGATATCACAGATACGGACTACGTGCTTGATCCTTCAAGCTGTTGTTGTTGCTTTATGAGGAAACTTGGATCATGTTGCACCATGGGGAGACACACAAGTGTGTGTACTTGCTGCTGTGCATAGTTCGTCCAGACGTGTGAGCATGTTTACGCTCTAAATTGTGACAGAATGATGCCTGTGCAAAAGAGTTGTTGGAATCCTGTCCATGTGGCATGTGAGTGTGTCTATGTATTGAAGCGTGCTGCGAGGTGCAGCATTGTACTTGAGGGGGTGTGGCATTGACGCTCTGTAGCCCAGGGCTAGGATGGATGTGGCTAGGATGCCTTCAAGACCTCGTGAAGTCATTGACAACCGTATGGCAGGGCCGTGGCTTGCAATCAGATAGTGATTGCACTCACTCGCAGCTTCCTGAGGTGCTAGTATTTGGTGCTTGTTCGATTTGCCATCCGATGGAGCGGCTTGTAACATATGATCATCTGTTTGATAGAAAGATCAAGCCTCATACTGTGGCAGGTATATCATGAAGAGAAAACGAATTCTAGTGAAACGGTACAACATGCCAGTGGCATGTACTCTGCAGATGGTTCAGGACGACAAGCAGAGTCTTCTCCAGCCATTTGATGCTCGTATGATCTGCAGTATGGCCGCCATGATGTAGCCGACACACGATTCGATGATGGCGCCGGCTGGGCTCAGGTTGACTGTGTGACTCTTCCAGAGTCTAGTAGGCAATACTCAGCACCGCCATCGACTTCATGATAGCAGCGAATCGTATTGCAATACCACCCCCCGGGCCAGCAGAAGTGTCATCCATGCACTGCAGCTGCAGCACCACTGCGTTGGGCTGAACAGAAGTTTTGAATGTATGTTCGGAACGGCTGTCAGCAGGTTCTGCTGAGTAACTGTCGTTTGCACATTTGCAAACTTGGATGGTAGCAGGTCATCATCTTGCCGTCCTCTAACAAAGCTACAGCATCGATGCTGACACTGTGTTCTACTGTGTTCTTGTCAAGATCAGCAGTTGCTTGCTTGTGTAGTGTTGCGAACGATGCTTGGGAAAGGAACTAATGAAATGCTGGGGTTCTGTCAGCCACCATCCTACAGCAGCTGCCTGCAACCATTGCCCACCAACAATTCGCCGTCCTCGGAAGATGGCCACTGTTGTGCCTCAAACACTGTTGCGGCAACCCGACTGCAATGGCTGGTCCTACCAAGTGATCAGGCACAAGCCTGCAAGCTTGACGCATATAACTCCAGTCATGCATGTGCCTCCAGTTGGTTGCTGTCTCTGCCGCATTGAGCTCCAGACCCAGTGCTAGCACGCATGCTGCAGCTGGGCAACATCCAAGAGTT
>JARWLF010004441.1:0-11847 GCA_029853055.1 Scenedesmus sp. KT-U
CCTGCTGCTGCTGGTATAGTAGCTAGGTACTTTGTCAGCAGCGGCAGCAGCACCGGGAACTTTATTTTCCCTGTGAAGACCAGTGTGAACTCATCGGGGTTGCTAAATGTTGCCCGGTGGTGCTTGCAGGAAGCATCAAGATCAACCTGAAAGAAAACAAGGACAAAAATTGCCAATGGGAACTTCTCCAGGACTACTTGCTCTTCACACTAAACCATGCCTCTTCATTGCATTCGTGGCTAAAATACATATATATACACTATACAATATGCAATGTTCATGCATGTGTAGTCCTTTCCTTACCTTTGCCAACTCATCTAACGTTATTGGGTCAAAGAAGTAACACCCGTCATAATTGACTTGTCGTATTCTCGTATGATACGCAAACATCGGGTTCCTCAGATTTGCCTCAATGCTTTGCCTCAACATCACCATAACACTGTCCATTTCTCCTTGTTCTATCTTTAATTCGTTTATCATCAACATATGTAGCAGTTGTGCTGCTACTTCTATGTCCTGAGGAGAACAGCTGCCTTTCACGCTGCGGGAGTATGCCCCTTCAGAAGGTGAAAGTGTTATACGACGACCTGCATAGTCAGATGATGATGAAAAAAATAACAGCCGGACGAATTACGAATGAGAAGCAGGGTGTGTTTATACCGCTTGATCCACATGAGCGCTCCTAGGAATATGTGCAACGACTGCAAAGCATACAAACACGGCTATCTTGTTGTAAACTTTGTATTCAATTGTGACAATTGTGACAGAATCATTATAAGATATGTACAAAAGATTATGTTGTTACATTATCTGAAAATAACATGTTACAATTGTTACACTCACTTACCTGCGAGTAGTTCACTAAGTATGTCTGGTTTATGACCGAATGGTCCGAGTTGAGAGGCAACAACACCTGATAAACTGCACGTGTAGAACTCTGAGCGAGGGACCTGCATACACACACATACAAGATACAAGATACAAGATATATATTATGACTATACATGTTTTATGTATGTATTTCTGCATGTCCATTTGTGTTTTTCCAACAAGCCACTTACAGAAAAGAGTCAGTGACAGTGCATAATATGAATTACCATATAGCACTACAACATGTTATACATGCAAGATGACATACAGATAACACAATTAGTAACACACACAATGTTACTGTTGTAGCGTCACCTCACTGAGTCCTCCATTAGCCACCGCAGTGATGAGCACCTCATCATTGAGAAAGTCCGTCTCCTTAATTGCAACACGCAGCCCATTCACAAGTGTCAATTCGCGCACATTGAGTTCAGGATAATGACGCTCAGAAATAACACCTGAAAGTAACAAATAACATCATACTGACAGTCGGATTGTTCTCAGATACACATTGTGTGGTATTCAAGTGTCCATCAAGTAGTGGTCACCACTAGCTATATGAAGCATAAAACAGAAGGCAGCATGGCGTGCAGAATGCAGCACTGGCATTGCGTGAACCTTGATATGATAGTAGATCATGATAGGTAGCAAACAAGCGTAAGGCACCAACACTAACACAAAACAGGATGACAAAATGATCCAAGTGCCTTACCCGGGTATAACATGCCACCACTGCTGCCAGCAGCAGCACTAGACGCTTCTTGCTGCTGCTGCTGCTGATCCAAAGACTGCTGTGGCTCTGCATCTGCTGCACCCTCTACACCTTGCTGCTGCTGCTGTACACTGCTATCATCCCCATTCGCTGCTGCTGCTGCTGCTGCTGCTGCTGCTGCTGCTGCTGCTGCTGGATCAGTATCAGGCCTACTGCTGCTGCTGCTGCCACCATGAACATCACATGTTCCACACGACGGACTGAATGCAGTCCTCATACTATGTTGATGACTCAGATGATTTCGCTGACGTGGAGAACCTACACCTACTACTGTAGCTGAGGACAAACCATCACCTGCTGCTGCTGCCGCCACCCCTGCTGCTGCTGCTGCTGATTGTTCCAAGTCATGGTCTGTTGGAGGTGTCAGTCCACAGCTGGTGTACCACTCATCAGGGACTTGAGGAACCTGATGACAATCGACAAACCAACGAAATGTTATAACAAGGAAGTTATAACAACTGCTGATGCTTTGCTACCAAAGCAACCCTCAAATAGGTTTGCCAAGGATTCTTTGCATTTCATGCCCGACGCAGTTGTAGGTTATCACCAGAAACTACAGAATCAGTACACCCTATCCCTACAAACCTGCTTCATGACGTTATCAGGCATATCAGGCTCCTGCCAGGGTCCAATCTGCTGCTGCTGCTCTGCTGCTGCCACCTTCAACACGACACGCAGGATGTCAGACTCACTGTGACACTTCCTGAAGTCATGCAGCAGCAGCAGTAGGAGTGGCAGGGGCAGCAGCAGTGCATTCAGCGTGCTAGCTGACATACACATTGAAGTGCTTATGCTAATCTCCAATGTGGTGTCTTGTTTCAAACACTTTGAGCCGCATCAAACAGATGTTTCAAGGTTGATGTGGACGTGGAACCACAAAGACCTAAACAACCACATGTTCAATGCCGCACAAATGCACGCCAGTTGCTGCATTCTAGGTGTAGGCATCAACATCATGAGTAGAACTGAAGCTATCTGCACATCAGACCCACATCCCAACATCCCAGCTAGCTGTAGGCACCAGCTGTCTGCCAATGCGAATTAGAGATCTTCGCAATCAGCAAACAACCCGCAAGACCTACTTGTGCTCTACTGTCTTGTAGACAGCACTGTGCTGATGTGTCAGACGAGCTGCTCGTTTGTTGATGTCTTCCACCGTGATCAAAGGTAGCAGTGTCTTGTTCAGCCGAGCTTCGTACTGCTGACCCGATACGAACTCGTCACCGAGGAAGTGCCGGACGTACTCGTCGCGGATGTCCGTACAGTAGCCCTGGTCGGCCTCGATGTAAGTGCTCTCGATGTCGGCCTGCATATAGCACAACCAGCAGCAGACGGTATAGCATTTGAGATAGCGGCTCCGACGAGCAGACGATGCTGCCGTCGCGCCAGTGCCGGCACCGGACATGTCCCGCTGGTGATATCAGCTGCGCCCACAATGCATCTGCATGATGTTCGTACCTGAAGGCTCTTGACCGCATTGTTGAACTCGCGCTGTGAGAACCCATACAGTCGTACACGCGCAAGCTCCGTAAGTACGGCCTCCAGCGCCCGCAGCGTCTTCTTGTGCTCGCACTCGACCCCCATAACGAACAAGTCCACCGCGCCGCACGCCGACTCGTCGGAGATGGAGGCGTCAAAGAACGGCGGATCGCGGGCGCGACTCAGCCGGTAGAGCCGGTTGTTGAGGCACGACATGAACAGGCCATCCTGCGTGCAACATTGACAGCAGACACACTTTCAGTTGACGGTTCCTTACTGATACTATGAGAGCTATACGGCTGTTGGTGAACAGCTGAAACCACCCAGTTGTCATTCGGTTGCAAATATAACGATACAACAACCTCACCTTCATGACTTCAATATACTGTGCGGGTGTTGCTGTGGGTCTGCTGGGCATCTTCCAGCTCAGATACAATGCACTGTACTGGGACTCACGATCAGCAAACACACACAACCTGTAACAGCAGCAGCAGCAGCAGCAGCACGGCCACAGTGCAACATATAAGATGACATCTCATAGCCCCTTTGAGTGCCAGCCACCAACAAGCATAACAATGAAGTAACAAAGTGTCATGATATTAGAGTGACAGCAAATAACATAACATAACATGGCTGCACATATTGCAACATACCTTGGCTCACTATGCTGCCAGCTCTCCGGGGGTACTACTGGCACTTCAGGTCCCCCTGCTGCTGCCGCTGCTGCTGAATCATCAAATGCAGGTCCCAGATGTTGCTTGATCATGTCCACAACATCATCACTGCTTGGGAAGTCACCGACCACCACAACAGCCATACGGTTGGGCTTATACCAGCGATGGTAAAAGTTCAACACTGTTTCAGCCGTAACATTCCGAATAACAGATTCTAGACCGATCGGCAGCCGGTTCTCATACCTGCAAGAATCACAAAGCATTGTCAACACCACATGATGCTCGTTTTGCATTATCTTCTGCTTTAGCACTGGTTGACTATGCACTGAGCTCCTATCTCAAGAAGAATCGATGCTCAAATGAAACATTGGAAAGTTGTCTAGTCATCTCACCTGCTCCCCTTGAGCAGTAGTTTCCAGTGTGCTGCTGTCAGTCTCCCCTGACTGTCTTGATTCATGCGCCACTCCTCCATAACTGCACCACGCTCTTTACTCAGATCCTCAGCAGCACACCTGTTACATTTGCAAACTTATAACATGTTACTATGTGTTGTAACACATCTGACAAATTGCCATTCTTGCTATAGTTTGCTTCAAACATGCTTTGAACACATGTTCAGATACATATGTCAACATACAAACAAACCACAACCTTCAAGATCAACACTACATGTATCTCAGCTTGCTTTTTTCGATTGAATCCCATACCTAATTCTCGCTGCGAACTCTGCCACGACTTCCAATGACTTGTCAAGTAACGTTATATCATTGGTGGGCACCATGAGCGTGTAACATGTCTCATCTGCTGAGGTGTACGCATTCTGACAGGCACCAAAGGACGCACCAATGCTCTCTAAGAAAGTGACGATATCGTGGTTGGAGTAGTTCTGCACACAAACAACATACAGTATATAAATATTAACATGCATACAATATATACAATAGATATATCTATACACCTCATTCATAGTGATCAGATGATGCAAGCAGTTGGAGAAGGGAAGTAGACAAATTGTGATGGTTCTATTTTCATAAACACAGCAAGTCATTGAAACAGCTATGCGTGCCGTTATTCAATATCAGATCTCATTGCGCACGATTGAGATCACCCATCCGTGCGTGAGTACTGCCAGCCATGCAGAATAGAAGTTGAGTCATGTACGATTCTTGCATGTCCTTGGCATATTGTTTCATGCTGCAATGCTGCTATAACACACTGAGACATGTGCATACACCGGGTGATGTGCATAGACATGGTAGATACAACATAAGATCAAATCAACCACTATATACCTGAGTAGCATTGAATGCCAGATGTTCTAGAATGTGAGCAACACCTCGCTCATGTTCCTCTTCAACCAACGAACCAACCTGCAATGGCAGTAGGACCAGCAGTAGTGTGGTTTTTATGCATGCTGCTGCTGTGTCTTCAGCTTATCAGCTGAGGCGCACTATCAAAACCCAACAGAATCTTCCTGCGGCGTACTACACTGTTTGCTGTGGTTTGCTGCTTTTTCAAATGCCTCGGTGATAGCTTTTGCACCATTGCTGCACTCACCAACCCTTGTAGCAACATCAGACACAGCTTGATTGGTTTACCGTTGGTAATGTTCCATGTTAAAGTCAATATTCAATGTCATATGCCAACGTTGTGTGCTCTATGTGCTAGCAGCATCAGTGATAATACAGGTGTTGCGGCTGCTGATGTGTTTATCACAGACACGTTGCAGGAGGGATCCGATATGGATCAGAAGCAAGTCGTCAAGCAACTCGATGCCCACCTTGACAGCTAGCGCGATTGCCGCGCGAGCCTTTGGCTTGTTACATTGCCGAACAAAGTACCTGCAGCAAAAGGACGCAACACAGCAATACTGTACTTGCAACCGCTCTGCTTAGCAAAGTTCCTTGGTCCGTATCATGCGAACTTTCATCCTGCAAGTTCCGATGCTGATGGTTTTATATCTGTACGCCTGTGCTAGAGGTGACTGGCCGATGCAATGAAGTATGTGGGACTGACGATGAGATGATGCTTGCCAGCAGGCACGACTGACTGAAAGCACACTGAGCTGGTAGCACAGCCACGAGCCTGAGGAGCGAAACGTGTTAATACTACCAGAGATATATGTTCGACGTGAAAAGTGGAATAAAGCTGGCTTGTTGCATGTAGTGCTCTCCTGACTGCCTTGGATGATGTTACCTGAGACCATTGTCCAGAGTGCCATGCAGCAGTCCCTCGGGGCCTAAGGGGATCTTGCTTGTATATATATCTC
The DNA here is from genome assembly GCA_029853055.1 of Scenedesmus sp. KT-U. NCBI lineage: Eukaryota > Viridiplantae > Chlorophyta > Chlorophyceae > Sphaeropleales > Scenedesmaceae > Scenedesmus > Scenedesmus sp. KT-U. Next base: position 6,065 of record JARWLF010004441.1, read on the forward strand.
CTGATATATCTACTTCAGGCAGTTGCTGGTATACGGTGCCCATTGCCAGCAATTCGCCAATGGCGATGGTGCCTTGCTACGTACAGAGAACAGACGTACAACAAGCCTAGGTTTAAGTATTCATCTCTGCTTTCTGGACGTATGCTTGTACAGACTATTATTGCAGAGTAGCGGCGATCCCCGTAACTTCAGAGCGCTTTGCAGCCAAGCCTCTTGCTGACAGACGGTATGTCAGAGTGGTCTCTTAGAAGCACCATATAACCACCGAAATGATGAATACGCGATTACAAAGAAGGACGATGCTTGTCTGTCACTGCATGTCAGTACTGCCTGCTGTCTCTCAGACTGACAGCGAGGGAAGTTGACAACATTCATACAGAGCAACACGGCTACACGTGACGGTGACGATTGCTCCTGATTCTGTCTCTATAAGACACTGCTGCATGAAGCTCCCTCAAAACGTGCACGAATTTTCATATCTGCCACTTGCTCTGGGCCTGTACAGCAGTACTTTACCGCTTGACGAAGTTGAGGCTTGTTGCACCGCTGTTGGCAATTGTCAGTAGCTCATAAGCCTACATGGTGGATTCTAGCAAACGCAGTGCGAACTCAAACGCAGGGGACTCAGATTCCGCCAGGAAAGTTGCCAGGAAAAATGGTGCGGAACGACTTTGTACACTTGATTCTCAATAACCTGCTTCCAGCAGCTTTGCAAAGCACAGCGCGTCTCTAAGATTTGTTGTATAACCATATCAGAGTGTCTTAGTCAGGTAGTAAGGTACCATACTCAGTTCAGCATCTTTTCAACTGCCCAACCTGGCCCAGCATGGCAAGCTTGACCTCTTAACTGTTCACTCTGTAATGCAGAAGCAGCACAAGCATCACCTGCTGCTTGCAGCACTGACCAGCAGCAGCAGCCACCAGCAAGTAGAGATAAAGCAGCCAACAGCAGCAGCAAGCAGGAGGGTTCCCAACTCGGGAACAACAGTACCAGCAGCAGTAGAGGGGATTCATTCCAACTGTGTTACGCTGTGTCATGTGACAGAGGCAGCAGAACCACAATGGAAGATGTTCATGTTTGTTTAATAGATCAGAAAGTAACAGATACAGACAGCACAATAACAACCAGCTGTATTCCTAGGTGGGTTGGTGTTACCCCAACAACCACCACATGTCAGCTAACACTGTAATACAAGCTGAGCGATGTACTTGCCTCAAAGTTTGGCAGTAGTATCTCACCTGCACTGAGCATGTCGCAACACATCTGAACATGCCTTTGCGGCTCAGCAGCAGCAGCGATACTTGCCAATTATGTAAAGCCCAGCGAGTACCGTAGTGCCAGTGGCTGATGGTATATTTCGATCTTTGTTACTTTGTTACTTTGTTACTGCAGCGTGTCACATTTTGCCGTATATGACGGTCACGGGGGCTCAGATTGCGCTCACTTTGTCTCAACAAGACTTCATGACCTGGTGATACAAGCTGGGCTGTTGACACGCAAGGCAGCAGCAGTACAGGCTGGCAGCTGCAGCAGCAGCAGTAGCTGGCAGTGGGACATCAAGGCAGCAAAGCAAGCAGTGATCAAGGTAAGTCTGAATCATCTAGCCACGGTGGCTCATCGTACTGTTCCAGACCAGACTTGTACAGATTTGCCACATGCAGTATGGAAGGGATGTGCCCGGCATTCTGACCGACAACCTGGTGTTTACCTCAAACAATTTGACAGTTACAAACCTTCCTTGCTTTCCATACGCGTGATAGTCAGCTCAAGATATGCAATGAGTCTAACCTCATCCAATGACAACAAGTTGCCCGGCTGCCAGTGAGCAGCATTTGCTGTTAGGTTAAAGATGAACACATTTGCTTCCAAGCTACCAACGCTGCGAACCCAACGGAATCCATAGCTGCATCAGAAACAAGCTGTACATAAACAGGAAGAAGCGATTGGGATGCAAGCTTATCATAAGCATGGTTCCAGATGTAATGCAGAGACCACACACTGTGCAAGACCAGCCTGACTCTCACACCAAAATACCGGCAGCATTTATGCACACAACAGTCGCTAGGTACTACAGGGGGTGGTACAACAGCAAACTCCTGCCAAGAGTCTCGTCACAAAGAACAGTACAGGCACGATGGAATCTGAGCCACGGTATCACAACATCATCTTCTTGTTACATCTTCTGCAGCTGTTTGACGTTGTCTTCCAGAGACCGAATCTGCCGGTGAGCAGTGGTCATGAAAGTGGCGAGTTGAGCATCCTGTGCATGACAACAGCAGCAGCAGCAGCAGCATAGATGGCTACTTCTCATACACAACTTGGACAATTCAACTCAATAAGCTTGACATTGTTGTTGATCTCGCACACTCTGCAATTGTAAACTGGCAGCAGGAACCACCTGCTGCTGCTGCAAACGTGCTCGATACACATACCAAAAATTGGCAGTATCGTCAACACCACACTATGCATACCTTCATCTCTAGCGCCTTCTCCAGTTTGAACAGCTCCTTCTGAGCCTCGTCTAATCTGGGTCGCCAACTGTCAGATTCTTGACGAGCCTGGCGGGCGCAACAGGACAGCAGCAACACAGGTATATGTCAGCTACAGCTACAGCAGTAACCTCAGGTCGTTGACACAAGGAGTATGACTAAGTGAGAATCTACATATTAGGAGAAGATCTTGATACAGAATGGTGCAATGGTATGAGTGGACGTGCAGAACCAAGATATGCTGTAGTGTGGTTGTCGCAACAAGGTCGCATTCTTACAAGCGGCAGCAGCAGTTGCTGCTGGCAACAAGTGGGTGTGTGGAATGTCCTGAGCAAAGCCATGTCTGCTGCAGTAGCAAGTGATCTAGCTGCTGACAGCAGCAGTAGCAAGCTGTTGTACCTTCTGTTCTGCCTCCAGCTGCTGCTGTAGCTGCTGCACCTGCTGCTCGCTTGACTGCAGCTGCTCCTGTAGTTGTAGTAATAGATACTCACTTGTTAGTACCAACATGGTAGAAGACACCACGCAGTCAGACCTGTATGTTCATGTTGGCATATATGCAATCAGCTGGCAAAGGTGGACAGCGGAGCAGAGGATCTATGCACTTTGCTTTGCTGGCTGACTGACCTTGATAGCTTGTACTTCCAGCTCCAAGGATTGTTTCGACTGCTTCTCTACGTTCCATAGTGCTACGAATGTGCCACCCACTGCGATGCCCAGGATAGCCAGCAGTTCTGCTGCTTGCTGTCCGATTTGCGCTACATCAGCGACAGCTGTTGCTTGTATCCTGCAAGAATGGTTTTCGTGGTAACAATACAGTATTCTGGGACTCTATTGCAAGTGAGGGGTCCAATGAGCACCTTGTTTGGCGCACTCGCGTGCAACGATGCTGTCCAGCCCGCCTGGAAACTCCAACCGATCTAGAATCGCCAACCAATGAGCGATTCAGATAGCATTGTAAGCTATGTTGTTGTGTATATCGCGCTCGGCAGCAGACTGCATGTGCACTGTGGTCCCTGGCAATGGCTATGGCGCTAGTTTGTGTCTGCAGCTGCAGCATCATGCTCATGCGGGCGATGCAAAGCACTGGTACAGAGTTTATCACAAGCCGGTCTGTAATACACATATTTTCAAATCCACTTGAGGGGCATGTCTCCTTACAAAACATATGTACAGTACTACAGCTGTCATAGCAGGGTTTCTGCACCTGAACATTCAAAAGGGGCATGTACAGCTGTTAGCACTACTATTCCTACTTCGGTCCCATGAAATTTCTGACGTTCATACATAATTATGTGGTGTTCTATGCTGGGTATACGCCATTGACTCACTTTTCCTACCAACATCCTCTGCACATCGTACCACCCGCCTGCAGGGCTTCACAGCAGCAGATGACTTGCTGCTGAAGGAGTGTGAGCAACGCAACTGGCAAGATGGCGCCACAGCAGTCGCGGTCTGGGTAGTAGGTGATACAGCACTAGTTGCTAATGTCGGAGATGCAAAGTGTGTACTCGCACGGGTGTCAGACAAGGTAACAGGAATATAACAACCTATCATCACATGGTGTTGTACTACTGCCAAGGACAGTCTGCAGACAGTCAGAGCATACTGTCAAACATGGAATGGAATTATCTGTCAGTGCTTGACTGCCAGTTGTAAGTTGTAATCTGGAACTGTGTTGCTGCATTACAGGCTGGTAATAATCCAGGTCACGTGAAGGCCCTGGTGCTCACTAAGGACCATCTGGCAATATATCCCAGTGAACGGAGTAGGATTGAGAAGGCAGGAGGTCATGTGACTGCAGACGGTAGACTCAACGGACGCATTCAGGTGAAGCAGCTAACAATATCTGTTTAATTTATATCTATTTTATAATATTTTATACTTATTCTTCATCATCTATCTGCAGGGTGCTAGAGTTGTTAACAGTGTATATATCAGACTTCTGCCAGTGAGTGCGATATGCCATGCAAGCTATCGAGCCGCACAGCAGCAAGTTGTGTATAAAAGGGTAACTACACTCAAGCTGTGCGAATGTGCCCAACAGCAATATGATTGTGTATTTTGACCAGCACAGCTACAACTTGCTAATTGTGTGATACTATATACCGCCATAGCCATACATACCCTAGCCTTGATGGTACCTCTCCTGCTGCTTGATGCCTGTCAGGTCTCCCGTGCATTCGGTGATGCGCAGTTCAAAAAGAGTGGCTCTTCAGCCCTACCAGATGTCACTGCATTCAGCATATCAACCAGAGATTGCTTCATGCTGTGTGCTTGTGATGGCTTTTGGGGGGTAAGTGCACCTGTGCTTGCATGAAAAGCATCGACTGCAGCTGTGACTGGCTATGTGGCACAGCCAGCTGATGGGTGTTTGTATGCCATACGGTGGCACAGCCTGTAGAGCTAGCTAAGGCTTGCGTGTAGCAGGGCCCTTTGGATGCAGCTTTACCTGCGCATCACAAAGGCTTTTAGCTATCGATGTATGGCAGTGTTGTTCATCACAGTGTGCTATCTGCAGGTGATGGATCCCCAGGGCGCAGTGAATCTTGTTCAGCAGCAGTTGGCACAAGGCAAGGACGGCAAAGCCATCACCAACCGACTGCTCAATGAAGCTGTCATTGAGAGGCGGTGTAAGGACAACTGCACAGTGATGATGATAAGATTTGATCGCAGTGGTAGAGGCAGCAGAGCAGCTGATGCTGCTGGAGCATGAATAACACCATAGTGGCCCATGGGTGGCTGAGTTGCAGTGCTTCGCCGGAAAGTATTGTTATTCCTGCATCCCATACCCCTTAGAAGCAGCATTGCTTTGTTTTGTCTATGTCAGGCATGTTTGCATTCACATCACTGCACGAGCTCAACTGTATTTCCTCGCATACGGGTGCCATCCACTGGGTCGTAATATTGACTCAGTAATGATCGAACGAGCCAGTTGAGGTGAACAAGGCTCGCAGCGAGCTGGCTGTTGCAGTCATCAATGATAGTACGACTGCAGCTGAGGTGCTGTGAAGCTTCGGAGATGCCGTTGAACTTCTGCAATGCAATTCACAGGCTCAGTGACTCCGATACGACCAGCCATGGCATGCCGCACGGAGGGCACGCGAGAGCTATCCCGGCCCACCGGTAAGGTGGACCGTACCGTACGATCACGTAGTATGAACTTCATTCTGATGTCGTCAATAAGTATATATAGATACGCTTTGAAAGCGGAAGGAACGCGTGGGCAGGCATGGCACAGTAACACACATAAAAAAGCAGCTTACGTGATGTATGCAAGGTCCTCTACTTGTCCA
>JARWLF010004443.1:0-12890 GCA_029853055.1 Scenedesmus sp. KT-U
TGGCGGTGTCGGTTGAAGCCATGGCGCCTTTGCGGGTTGCCAACCACACGCTCGTGACGATGACAACATCTCTGTCCACTGATTTTAGGCTTCAGCGTAATAGCCTCGTGAACATAACAGCATAACTGCTGCAAAAGCAATGAACTGAACATGTTCTGCTGTTTACTCCACACCATCGATACCCCATCGCACAGTTTGTAGCAGTTGCCGAAGCTGATTGGCCAGCGTACATGTTTCTCTGCTGAAATAAACATGGCTGTTACACCAGCATCCGTTCAGCATCAGATGCACCAAGGTTCTTCTTGAAAAACAAGCAGCAGTGTCGGACACAAAGCATGCTACAACGATAACTTGTTTTCATGCACTGGGCCGCCACCCAGAGTCGTGCCACGTGTGTAGCTAGCCACTGATAGTACACATGTCATGCTGCTGCTGCTGCTGCTGCTCAGCAGCTCTGTGCTGCTGCCGAGCAAGCTTCGCATATGCTGCTGCTGCTGGCTAGGTGTTGCTACTACTTTTGCAACTGGTTTGACGTGATCATCACCACCACTACTACTGCTGCTGCTGTTGCTGCTGCTGTTGCTGCTGCTGTTGCTGCCAGTCCTGCATCCTGCACTGTTGCTGCTGAGGCCCTGCCACTTCATATGTCATAGTTCACCACTTGCTAATTTGAATTCAGCGAGTTATTACAAAAGGTTGCAAGACAAAATTACACAAGGTTTAACAAACCTGCCCCAGCATATGGCTGAAGGGCAGCTGTGTTTCTTGAGCTACCAAAACACAAAAGAATTGCGCAATCCAATGCCGGGCGTGCAGCAATATAGTATGCTACAACTGCTGCAGAGCATGAAATGGGTGACTGTGTTCTGAAGAGCCAATTGATGATCACAAAACGAAGTGTCGAATGTGATATGAGCATCACCTTGCTGCTTTCAAGGGTGGAAGGCAACGAGGTGGAGCCGCTCCTATGGCATAAGAACTTCTACACTCTACTTGTTTGTCGACACAGCCTTATTGTGACATATAGATGTTTACATTTTGTATATGTGGTTTGCTTTATATTGAAATATTTCATTTTGTAGTATGAGATATCTGTGCTCCTACCCTGCAGTCACGGCTGATGCCTTGGCTGCCGCTGCTGATGATGATGATAATGTTGCTTGAACTGCCGTGCAGCTATTGGGCTTGCCCTGTGCTCGATCCAGTGGCTGTCAACTGTATATTTTTCTATGTTGCCCACTTTGAATGTTGAGCAGTGTGCATGTTGCTCGCACGCAGCTGCACAGCGTATTCTGGCGCTGCTGTTGCACTTACTGTTGATGTGCGACACTGCCAGCACTCGGACGGCGTGCTGCCTCTGCGCGTGGCGCTGCATCGACATGAACGTACACCAGCTGCAACTTCTTGCATTCCAGTAGACTTGCTGATCATGGGGGACAAGTGCTGCTTCTCTGCGATCGCCTCTGACGAGCTCACAACACAATGCAACGCTACCTGGCTATTGGAAGGGCCGAGGTACACATTTGACTGTTAATGAATGATAACAGTAAGCAGTAGCGAGACTGAGGGTGCGTCGCAGCTTGCTAGGTGCGTGCCGTGGATCCCTGCTTCAATGCTACGAAGAGGGACATACAGCGTCAAGCGGCAGATACAACCAATGGCAGTATACAGGCGGTCAATATACGCTGCATACGGGTGTTTGAGGTTTGCGATGGCACTGTTGTTATGCTGTTAACCGTTCTTGCCACATTACTCAGCGCAATGAAAGGTCTGAGGCGCGCATATGTCTCTTGCTGGCCCACATACCACAGTACAGCAACCTAGGCAGCGATCTTCTCGCCAAATCTGCCGTCCCGCTTGGCACTCCATATTGCATCGTCGTCTTGTATAGAACACTTTATTACTCACTTTATCTCAGTTAAAGTTTTGTTACAACTTACTACTGTTAGGAGTGGCTTCGTTCAGGGACTTCGGGCTATAACCACAGCTTGAGCGCCAAGTGGCAGTGGCTCACGATTGCTTCTACCTGTCACATGCAGGCTTGCCTTTCGACATAACCTTGATTTTACAAGTATTAGACTTGGTTTTGAAGCCCAACAGCCTGCTTAAGCAGTCTGCTGGTTGACTGAGGGCCACATCACACAACAGTCCCTGTAAAACAACCAACCAACGTAGTTGCTCAAACTGATGCTTCAGCTGCATGAGCGCCAGATGCTGCTGCAAAAGCGTTCGTCAGCACAAAGCAGCGCGCGTATGACCAGGTGCTTTGCGACTGGACTAGCAAGCAGCAGCAAATGCAGTAGCGCTGGTACCAGGTGCAAGCATACAGCAGCAAGCAGCTACAAGTTTGGTGCATCAGTCTCGCGTGGAGCAGTTCGTAGCAGTAGCGGGGACAGCAGCAGCTCTACAGACAGCAGCAGCAGCAGCTCACAGGTATCTGTAGCGGTGACAAGTCCTCCCCCAGCAGCAGCAGCAGGGGCTGGCAAGGATGCTATCCTTGCGCGCATTGCACAAGCTAAGGCATACAAGCAGAGCAGCAATGCAACAACCACTGATACTAGCAGCAGCAGCAGCAGCAGCAGCAACAGCAGTGATGCATTATCATCAAAGCAGCAAGAAGCCTTGCGGCAGCAGTACCTAGAGCAACTCCAACAGCAGCAGCAGGAGCTAGCAGCACAGAGCAGCAGCTACAGCAGCTACATTCAAGCCACCAATGCACGACCAGAAAACAGCACAGACCAGAATTCGAACCTGGGACCTCATGAACTTGACCAGTCAGCAGATCAGGACGTTGGAAGTAGTAGTACTCTACGAACGCCAGCTCGGAAAGATTTCTACACTAACAATGTTCCATCAGTAACCGAGTTGATGCAATCGGCACCCAAACGGGCAGGTATGGCTGAGAATATCTTGTGCATGTAGCTGGGGTGTTCAAGCTGTTGAGAGCATTTGCTTGTGTCTGTCAGACACAGCCCAGTAGTCAGCAGGCAGCAGCGCTATGGCAGCAACGCAATGAAGGCAGCAGCGCTATGGTGGTCGCCTTGGTCAGTATTAGTCAAAGATATTGCAACTTGATTGACCAGGCGAGAAGCAACAGATATATTCTAGACCAAGCACTAAGAATGCAAGCCAGTGCTGATTGCACGGCTGCTGCTGCTGCTGCTGCTGCTGCTGCTGCTGTGATCATGCAGGTACTGGCAGTGCTGACGAGGCAGCAGACTTCTTGAGGGGAGTCTTGGAGTCAACATCAGGTGAAAATAACACGTTACATGACAGTATGTGACGAGTTTGTGTAACAAGTTGTAACGGCAAGTGTCATTTTCATAGTTTCAAAGTAAAGTAACATTAATATTGTGCTGCAGTGACAGCTTGTGTGCATCGTTCACAAAGTAGGCAATTGATCACAGCGAGTGCCTACTGGTTACCGCTGCTGCTGCTGCTGCCGCTGCTGGTGATGGTGCAGATCCCCGCCTCGCCACAATGCGAGCAGAGGAAGTGACGCTGGCCAAGGAAGCAGCAGCAAAGCAGCGAGGAGCAGAGATCATCACTGCATTCCCAGAAGACTTCGACGCTGCTGCTGCTGCTGCTGACGGACCAACTGCTGCTGCTGCTGGCAGCAGTACGCAGGAAGCTGAACAGAAAGAAGACGAAAAGTGAGTCTGCAGTTGAAAGCAACAAAGTCTTGGAATGCTGTGTATCACTAAGGCAGCAGCAGAATGCATTCTGCAGTTGGCATATGCCTACCCTTGTCGGTTGTCACTGCTGCTGCTGCTGCTGCTGCTGCTGCTGCTGCTGCTGCTGCTGCTTGTTACGAGTGACAGGTACAAGCCAAAAGTAACAACCTGGGGTGTCTTCCCTCGTCCCTCAAATATCTCAGAGGCCTACGGCGGCGGCAGGAATATCCGACCGGGACTAAGTTTAGAAACCCCCGAACAAAAAGCAAAACGAGAGGTACGCAAAAATAGATTTTAAGACACATGCTTTGCATTTCCTTTACTTCAAATGCAAGGCATGTGAAGTACCAAAGGTCGACTTGAGTTTGATTCGAGTTACCCATATACTGCTGCTGCTGCTGCTGCTGCCAGGCTGAGTATGCAGCTGCCCTGCAGATGTACAAGAAGGCCACATTTACTGACAGCATATCAGAAGAGGCACTGGCAGCAGCTCAGAACGAGTTCAACAATGGAATGCAGCTGTTCAAAAGAGGGGATATTCAAGGCGCTTTGGTGATATTTGATGAAGTAAGTATATTGTATATGCATTCAAAATATGGATCTCATGTTACTTCGAACGCATGTATATATTCCTTACTCACAGCATCATTTGCAGCAGTGTCCTTTTCTGCAGTTATCATGTGCAAGAATGTTATAGTATATAATATATATTTCGTAAGATGAGTATTCATGCATACAATATGCAAGAAAATGCCAGGTATTGTATATGTGATATATATGTATGTACAGGTGCGTGAGAAGGTCCCTCTCACACTCCAAGCAGCAGTATGTTACGACACATTAGGACAAGGACGAAAAGCAGAAACATTGTATAAACGGTATGTATATAACAGAATGGCATTATGTAAAAAGCGGAAGCAAATATAAACGGATTGTATATCAAGATGACATCATGTTAATCACATTGTCATTTCATAACTTGACAGACTGGAAACCAGCTGTATATGCTGCAACATATAATAGTGCAACTGGATGTTTTTTAAATCCTGTTGCTTTCACATGATGGTTGTAGCAAGCTTCCCAGCATAACCCTGCTATTGCTTTTCTATATAATCGATCACAATATGTTGTCAATAAGTTATCACTAAACGTTTGAACTTTTCCATGGGATTGCAGTATTCGTGGTCATCCGACTTCAGAAGTGAGCCGCAAAGCCAAACAGTTGGTGTTTGGATTCCAAGCAATGAACTTCTTGAAAACAGAGGGTCTCAGTTATGCAGTGAAGAAAGAAGACTATCTGAAGTATTTCAGGTATGAATGTTGGGAACATATACATCAAGCACAGGGGGGTTAGAAGCCCAGGGGGTTGCAAGCAGTATCATGTGCATTTGTGTGCGGACATGTACATTCTTGTCACATTCTTGTACATTTGTGTCATTCTTGTACATCTGTGTGCATTCTTGTACATCTGTGTGCATTTGTAGCAAGACTCCCTGGTGCACCACTGCTCACCCCACTGCTGCTGGTGCATTGTGTCACTTGATGCAGGCGTGGAGCTGACCGTAACCGTTACTATGTCGCAAGTGACGAGGAGAAGGCGGCTGATCAGGCAGAGGCGGCTAAAGCAGCAGCAGTAGCACTGGGGGTTGTTCTGGGACCTGTAGTTATCCTGGGTGCATTGGTGGCCGGGACCAGACTAGGCTGATTGTTCTGGGACCTATGGTGTGAACAACTAGTAAGCCAATGACGAGGTTGAAGCTTAACATACAACAGCTCTTGCAATTGCAATCAACTTTGAGAGTTATGAGAGTAGTTACAAGAGAATCAAGCCTTGATAGTCAGTGAGTGTTTCATAACTAGATCAGCAAGTGGCTGGAGATTGTGTGAGTGCAGTTGATCAGATTGAGATGTACGTTTGTTGGCCGCTCGACTTTGTTTTTTCTGAAACAGCTGTACGGGAGATCGGACTCTATAGTGCTCGAGTGCTTTACAGCAGTGATGAGCTCGTGCTACTTCAATGTGTATGTTGAAAGCCATGCAAACACAACATGCAAATGTCCTGCTGCGTTGGAATCGTTGCTGATGAGGCTTGTTGAGAGTGTTGAGTGGTGTGATTTGTTCGTGGTGGGAGTTTGCGCGAAGCTGCTGTGCAGTTCAGTGGAGTGAGGGAACAGAGTGACTTCGCAGATTGTTTAGGGCCATGTCAGTGTTTGTCATGTCTGTGTACCAGTTGAAATTCGAAGCTAGCTTCTTTCTCATCATGGAGTGTGCAGGTTTTTCATGAAGGATGTGTGCAGGTTGGTGAATGCTGCTGAGAGAGATGCACAGTGACACGTTGCTGTTGCAGCAGCAGCATCAGCATCAGCAGCAGCATTGTGACAGGACAGTGACTTGGCGTCTTTACTCAATCTCCAACTTGGAGCTTAGAGCATATGTGCTGTAATCAGGATTTCGTCAGCATATACGAGTGAAAGAGTTGAGTGCAATGGCAACTTGTCATCTTGAATCTCGGAGATTCAATGTTGAGATACAGGTTGACAACAATGCACAGAGTCGTCACTTATGCTGGTCTGGAAGTGAACCTTGGTGAAGCAGATGACGTTGTTCACTGTCATTGTAGGCTGGTCAGATCTGCTGCATGTTGCGGAGCAAGCCTCCAACTTGGGGTAGACTCGGAGTCTGCAGCAATGATTCTTGGGATTCATGTAAATCTGAAAGTAAACCCGCTGCGGCCTGTCGGCCCATGGGTATCTATGCCCCCCGAGTGACTCGAAGAGACATACACAGCAAACATGATCAGCAGTCTCTGAGATGAACTCAAGAGGCAACGGTTGCCTTGCAATTGTTGGTATGATCATCAAAGGGCCTTTCAATTACTTCATGTCTTGCTGCAAACAGCACAGGCCAGCCTTCCAATGTAAAAGCCACAGTGATGCAACGGTCCGATTGATCAGGCTGAGTGTCCACAACGGTTGGACACTTAGACACCAACATCATGCAGTAATACTAGTAGTACTCTTGCATGATGCTGACGCTCACCGAGTAAGTTACAGTACTGCTAGCATGCAGCAACTAATCCGATTGACCACCAGTAGCCACGCCATCATTGGCAGCCAAAGACAGCACCCAGATTCCCCCTTGACTGTTGGCAGCCAACAACACGTCACTATCTCTGCGCCACGTCACAGCACTCACAAACGGGCTCTTGCTACTGCTGCCAGCAGCAGTGGAATGACTGCTGCCTGCTGCTGCTGCTGCTGCTGAATTGTCAGGTGCATTTGGTATTGACAGCTTATACTGCAAGCTAGGTGTTGGCAAGCCCTGATGGTAAACAAACACTTCATTTGTTTCAGATCCACAAGCAAGCTCAGCCCAACAAAATGCTTCATATTTGTATGGCCTCTAAACACCTGCGTGCACTGCCAGCCACCCTGCTGCTGCTGCTCGCCGCTGCTGCCGCTGCCAGATGGCCACGGGCCGCTGCTAGTAGCGCCACCAGACGCTGCTGCCGCTGCCGCTGCTGCAGTATCGCTGCTGCCCTTACCGGCTGCTGCCGCCCATAGCCGTAGGGTAGAATCTGTAGAGGCTGTTACTAACTGCTCGCCGCCTGCCCATCTGACATATGACACTGCCTTTCTGTGTCCTCGTAATGTGGTTAATGCAGATCGTGGCATTCTTAGGTCGAACAGATGCACTTGGTGCCCTGCACTACCTACTGCTAACAAGTGTGGTAGCATTGGATTATATTCTAAGCTGCATACATTAACTTTGACTGTAAAAGTTGCCCTGGGTACTGGCGGCTCACGTAGACCCCAGATCTGCATGTTATATAACACAAAAATGACACACCTGTGACTTGTCACAATTCATGGTGATTCGACTTCCTATAAAAAGGGGAGACCCATGCAGCAGAGATGACCACGCATGTGCATGTAATGCATCAAGCGTGCATTCATGCAATTTAAATGCTCAGATGCAAGAATGCACATAACATGGTGCATAAACATGTCATGCCTTGCTGGGTATGTCTCGCGCGTGTGTGAATGTTTCTTATACATAACAACACTGCTAACACCTCACCTTAACCAAGCCATCATCGCTACCAGTTGCAAACTGATCTTGAACAAGCCGGCAGCTATCAACCGCCCAGATTCTCTTCTCATGTGCCTGCCACTGGCGAACAATCCTGCCGCCGTTCAAATCCCAGAGGTGCACTAAACCCTCGTAGTCACTGCTCAGCAGGTAGTGCTGAACCACGGGGTTGAAGCTTGTGCAGCTGATCTTAGATCTCGTGGGAAGATCAAGCAGCGGAGCTAACGCAGATCCGCCGCTGCCAGCAGCAGCAGCAGCAGCAGCAGCAGGAGGGTGGGGATGATCTTGAGGCTCAGCTGCGGCAGCCGCCATGATGGCATCATAATCATAGATGCAGATTCGCTGCTGGACGCCGGCAGCAGCGAACAAATGGCCCCGGCAGTCGAAGGCTATGCTGGACAGGATGTTGCAGCTGCTGCTGCTGCTGCCAGCTTTGCTGCTGCTGGGTGGTATGTAGGCGACGTGCTGCAACTTCTTGTCACTTGTAACAGCAGCTAGCATATTGGAGAAGGCAGCTAGAGCATTGCCACCGACTGCTGCATCTCCTGCTGCTGCTGCTGGCAGCGGGAATTGCTGCTGCTGTCTTATCACATGCTGAGCCTGCTGCGTCTGCCCTGCTTGCATAGCAGATGCCTCCTCCTGCAACTGCTGTGCAGCTTTCGATCCTGTCACTGCTGCTGCTGCTGCCGCTGCTGCCGCTGCTGCTGCTGGAGGAGATGCTTGTTCTGAAGATGCACTCGTTCTTCTCACCCTTGTGTTCATGTACGCCTGCTGCAACTCATCAAACTGGTCCAAGATCTTGCGTTTCTTATCTACATTCAACGACCTGCTGACGGCAGCAGCAGCAGCAGCATCTGGTACCCCTTGTGCATTTGCATTGGGCATCTGGAATGCGGACTGTTGCTGCTGTTGCTGCTGCTGCAGTGATGACGATGATGCTGTGCGGAGGCCACCACCGAGTCCACCACTGTAAGGGCGAAACCCCGCTGGCTGCTGCGGCGGCGGCTGCGGCGGCTGCATCGGTGCTTGCATTGCTTGTTGCTGTTGTGGTGACTGTTTGGGTACAAAGGGTCTAAACCCTTGTCCATTCACTGGCTGAAACCCCACTGGACGAAAACCCTGTTGCTGCTGCTGCTGCAAAGGCTGTCGTAGCATTACCTGTGGTGGTTGCTGCTGCTGCTGCTGCTGAATAGGTTGCTGCAGCCTTGGCTGCTGCTGGTGCTGCTGCTGTATTGCTGCTTGCTGTGGCAACCTACGGAAGGCGGAACCTGCACCTCCTATTGCCGCCGGCTGCCGTGTCGCCTGCTGCTGCTGCTGCTGTGCTGCATCTATATGACCCTGCTCCAATGGGCACTGGTCTGTTCCCTGTGCGCCTGCAGATGACGCTGCTGCTGCTGCTGCTGTAGCGGGGCATGCTTGCTGCTGCTCGTCTTCCTTGCTCTCTGGCTGCTGCTGCTGCTGCTGCTGCTGCTGCTGCTCGTTCATGGCCTTGTCCAGGTCCTGCTGCAGCACTTCCAGCTGCTGCTCCAGCTCAGATAGCTTCCCTTGCTGCTTGGCCCTGTGTGTACATGACGGTGCAGGAATACTTGATGAACTTCATAGTCTATGAATCATAGATAAACACGGCTTCTGCTACAGCTTGGCTTTGTACATGAGCATCAACGACATAAGAATTCAGAAGATACCGGTACTGCGAGGGATAGCAACAACAAAAAAACCTCGCATGCGCAGACATATAGGTCTGTTGCAGGACATAAGATTGCTCACACTCGCTGAATGAACAGGCACTCACTTTGCATGCTGCAGGAACAGCAACAGCAGCTGCAGCTTATTGCTTCCTTCGTGTGTAACGACCTGCTGACGTCGTTCCTGCAATAGTTTGATGGCGGAATCGAGTTCCTGCAGGGGGATCTTGGATGTGCCGACTGCCAGGTCCTGTTGAACATGCTGCAGGAGAGCTGTTTTCAAACTGGGACGGTTGTTTGCGGCTTGCTTGATAAGCTGCAGGAACGACACGACATACAGAATTAAAGTTAAGTTCAACACCCGTGAGTGGGAGCGCTATAGCTGATGCATATGGATGGCTTGCTCCGCAGGAGACAGCTGCAGGAATCCTGCAGGCAGTAATCACACGATGCAGCGACCATGTACCAGCAGGTATGCATACAACATGGGTCGTATGGGAAGCATGAAGGCTTGTGAGAGTCGTTGCTGCTAAACTGACTTGCCCTACTGTTAGCCTGATGCTTGAGTCAGGATAAAATGGTGGTCACCTTGCGAAGCAGGAAGTTGGGGTAGATGTGGTCTTGAATGAGGTGTGCTCCGCACGATGGGCAGTTGGATTTGTTCTTAAGGTGCGTACTAATGCATTTGTAGCAGAATGTGTGGCCGCATGGGGTTGCGAACGCATCTTCAATGGTCTCGACGCAGATGGGACATGCCAAATCGTCCAGGCCCAGCAAACTGCCCATAGCGCCAGCTGCAACACTCATTGCGCATCTAGTTAAATGTACTCTGCGCCTCAAGTTGCAACATCAACCCAACTGTTTAGTATTGCGCTTTCACAGCTGGTATCGTGGTAAACTGCACTCAGCGGCGTGGCTTGTATACATCCAATGAGACCACTTGATGTACTTCGCAGAGTACTTGCTTCTCTATGAACGACTTGCTGGCCCGGGACTGCTGAACCACCCGGACCGTTCTTCAACTCTGTGTGGTGCTGACTGTGGTCTACGAGTTGCCACATTCCCTGCACCAGCGACCTGTCAGAGCTCGATAGTAGTCAGACCAGCTAGTCTATCTCAGTGTGCTATGCGACCAATGATCTCCGAGATGTGCTCACAGTGCAGCTCAGCTGAGCTGCAGTAGCAGTAACCCAGTACACATGCTTCAACCATGGACACCTATCTTGCAGCAGGCAGTGCTGAGTATAAGGTTTGCTAGTTACGGGAGTATCACTTTGATTTCACTATAAATGCTTTGACCATCTCATTGATGCCCGCCCCCCAATCACTATCATCCCCTGTTCAACAAGCAGGTAAATGCCCCTGGGCCAAGCTGATCGGCACTTCAAAGGTGACATTGAGCCAATGCAAAACAGGTACAAATGCAGCACTAAGTCGTGATAGCATCGCACTGCAATGGCTGCAGTGGTTCGCGCGGGCCCAGAACCCTTCCCGCCCAGCAAGACACCATGATCACTACGTAGAACAGACTTTGTACAGCAGTCCTAAAACTGATAA
The DNA here is from genome assembly GCA_029853055.1 of Scenedesmus sp. KT-U. NCBI lineage: Eukaryota > Viridiplantae > Chlorophyta > Chlorophyceae > Sphaeropleales > Scenedesmaceae > Scenedesmus > Scenedesmus sp. KT-U. Next base: position 11,009 of record JARWLF010004443.1, read on the forward strand.
TTCTGCGCAAGCCACTATGTCAACACAAACGCTCACAAGCGGCTGTTAACCATGCCGCTTCCGGAGCTGAGAGCATTACCATGGCATGCTGCGCACGCAGAACACGCAATGATACAGTGTGCAATGCTGTAAGTTGCAAACGCAGTAGAAACGGCCATCAGGGTCATCGGCAAGATGGGCACCACGGCTCCCATCGTTGCGCGCGTGTGTTTCATGCTCGCATGCATCGTCATTTTGCTGCCATTTTCCGCTGCACAAAAACACCTAGTGCGTTCAAAAAAGGTTGAAGGCAGTTTGCCTCATAGTCAGACATATGAAACCGCGCCATTTACCTGGCAGCCTGATGTCGATGGCGGGCAGGAGCAGCGGCAGCTTGCAATTCTCGCTGTGGATGGCGTGCCACTTGCAAGTAAGCACAAGCAGCTCATATTGTAGATTATGCTTCGTGCACTGATTTACAACCTTCACTGCTGCTGTCACACGTTGATGTTGCTGCTGCTGCTGCCCAAGCAGTGATCCCGTGAGCGCATTTCTCTTTGACATCAGCAGTATCTGTCCCATTGCAGGTGCCCATGTGCAAGACAGAGCGCTCCGTCCAGCAGCACTTACCAAGATTCCCTCTGCTGCTGCCAACCCAGCAGCTGCTGCATTTACTGCTTCAGCCATACCCCATCTGGGTGTAGCACCAGCAGGCAGCAAGATACCTGGCCGTTATGTTGTCATATTCAACGACAATGTAACAACAGTAGATGGCGGCATTGAGAGGTAAGTAGCTTGCAGTTCACGTCATATTAACACCACCAGTAGTACTTTGAAACGCAACAGTGCAGCAGGGATTTGAAGTAGCAGTCTGAAGTCAGCAGCCTTCGCTGTGTTGATCTGAACCAACTCAGCAATAGCACGCACAGCCTGTATGAAATCACTGTCTGTCAGCTGCTTTATGACGATCAGCAAGCGCATTCGAAGCCCTTCTATAAGACTGGCAGTAAACAACACAGTCTGTGAACCAACTGACCTGAGAAAGTGTTTCAATGCAGGCTCCAACGACACGTCAGCAACAAGCTGCTGCAGTCAAGTACTGCTGCTGCATCAGATACAGTGGCAGTAGCAGCAGTAGCAGCAGCATCCGGAATGAGAATAGCAGCAGCAACAACAGATGCTGTGAGTGCTGACCCACCGTTCATGGTCAGGTCCAAGCTTGGTGATGATGAAGAAATGCACCAGCAGCAGCAGCAGCAGCAGCAGTACAGGATAGCTGCTGTGGCCCCTGCTGCCAGCAGCAGCAGCAGCAGTATACTTGATAGCAGCAGCAGCAGCAGTAGGAGTCGTCTAAGAGGTGTTGTAATTGACACGACAAGTAACGTCAGAGCTAGGGCATTGTACAGAGCCCTGAGATCGTCAGCAGATGTTAGGAAAGTGATTCAAGATCGCATCATATCCATTGCTCAAGGTAAGAGGGGTTTGTACTCAGCAGAATGCATAGATGCACAACTGTAGCAACCGCAGCAGCAGCAGCAACAGACAGGAATCTACAGATGCACTAGGTCAACACAGCAGAGTGTCTAAAGTGCTGCTGCATGGCGAAGGATATCACAAGACATAGATCGTAGTTGAAACATATGATTGACGTGATGCGATCGTATCCCCTGCTTGGGTGCTGAAGCTTGTCGGTGCAGTGGAAAGACTTTTGTGCAGCAAGTATGTCATCTGCTGTTAATGTCGCAGATCGTTGCGTCAGCGCGAAGTCACTGGCAAGCATTTCCGCCAACGCCCCTGCACTCCGCTGGGCCGGCTGTAAGATTGCCGGCGCCAAGATCTACTGGTTCGGAGAGCGCTGCGGAGCAAACTTGGCGAAGACGCGGTGGATCGGCATGTATGCTGT
>JARWLF010004446.1:0-10995 GCA_029853055.1 Scenedesmus sp. KT-U
GACGACACATTATCTACTGTGTAAGGAGGCTCTATAAGCACCGAGTCCATGACGCATATGCTGCGCTCCTGCCAGTGGCACGGCAATGTCTTGCTGACTGCATCGAAGATTTGCTGGGCCTCCTTGGTCACCCCCACGCCCACTTTGGCCAAGTCTGCTTCAGCTTGCTGCAGAAAAGAGAACACCGTAGCAGCGCAGTTGTGAGCAGGGCACCTGACACTCGGCGGCTTTGCAGCCTGCCTGATGTCATGTAGCATGCCATGAGATGAGAGGGCAGCATGTACCGGCAGTGATGCAAAAGATCCTATACTGCGTGTATCAGTTCTCCTATACTGATGATTACAGCAGCGACCTCCACTCTTTCTCATTTCTCAATAACACAAGTAGGTGGCAAGTTATCCACTGATATGCTACAGATGCCAATGAGCAGGCTGTTCCACGCATGATCGACAGTTGAACTCATCAACTGCTTTGTGCCTGCATTTGCCAACAGCATGCTGGCAAAGTGCTTGATTCTACCTGTAGTGCCTTTTCTTCCCGCTGTCTTGCTCTATCCTTGTCAACATATGGAAGCCTGATATCCAGGGGATTGTGCTGCTTAACCTGCTCAGCCTTCAGCACCTGGACAGCAGCAGAAACGCAGGGTCGACTGCCCACAAGTTATGCATCACAACCATTGCAGTTATGCATCACTGCAATGCACAGTCCTGCCGCTCTGCTATGATAGGACTGTGTGATAGGCTTCAGTGCTTGCATTATTACGCACGTGCAGGAGCATATGACAGGTTCGCCCGGCCCGCCCTCAACCCTGTTGATTGTGTTCACGCTTGGTCACACAAAGTCTGAGCTATATCGGAGTTCTGAAGACTATTGCACCAAGCGAACACCGCATTCATTTAGCACCTCTGCCTGTTGCCACTGCAGATGTCTGCAGCACTTCACTGCATCAACTTTGCATACTGATTGCAGATGCTGCTGTAATGACGTCCGCAGCATCTTTGCCTGTATGCTGCTATGCAGCTGCTACGCTTGATGACACGCAGTCCAAGACGAGCATACCTTGAGCTGCTCTGCTTTGTACAGTCGCAGGTTCACTACACCGCCATGGGTCCCCTGCTCCTTAATCATGACAACATCTGTGTTTGCATCATAGCCAAATACTGTGCCGCAGATCTCCTGCAAGAACAAGAGGTGATGATGCCACCAAGTTCAGTTGGACAAGCATGCGTGTGGATTTTTTGTTGCAATGCTCTTGCACAGATTGCTTTCTTTACTGCTCCTATCCCCATTTGCCCGCCAGGAGGTTCAGCTGCTGACCATCTGCGAAACTGACAGCAACGACTGTATCACTGGCAAATGGACTACTTGTAGTATCGAATATGCCTGCAGGCTTGCTGGCATGTAGAGAGTGGCTCAACTGCCTGAGAACAGCAAGCTCATCAACTGCCGTGTGATTGAAACACTGCTGTCTTGCTGAGCTTATACCCAAGTGATGGCACAACACCGCCCTGACTTCAGCTTCCTGACATGCAAACAGCACATCTTCATCCTGCCACTCGCATCAAGTGAGCTGCGGGCTGCCCACTTACCTCTTGAGTGTGCTTGGTTTGCACCTGAATGGCACAACCGATCACCCAGGCGTGTGATTCGGCTGTGTCTCCCATAGGTCTGGACGCTTAGAACAACTACAGGACGCTTAGACTAGGTGGTTCACAGACGGCCCCATCGCTGGCAGCATCGTGCGTGCAGACAGCTCAGGCGCTCAGCAGGTGGGAGAGGAACTCAACACTAAGCCGGCCTGAAACAGGTTGCTGAACAAATCAAATCGATAACAAACAGAATCGGCGTGCATCACACTCCCTGAACTTGCTGCTCTTCGGTTGATCAGGCAGCACACCCAGCGGACGTCCTAAGCCCGCTCAATGCAGTAGAACTAAACACAAGTCAGCCTTGTAAAACTGCAGGCATGGGCACTGGGATTGCCCTTTCACAGTGAGTCGAGGTTCACTCCGAGCGTTGAAATCAATGGCTTGTGTTACGTGCAAAGGGAAACACCTGGTTCAAACTAGCTGACTGCTCACCTGCACCTCCATCGAATCGTGATGGACTGCATACTCTGCGGTAGAAGCGCTTGCCTGTTGTATTCGGCACCGAAGTGCTCAAAGTTTCAGTGTCTCGCTGTGTAGCATGTAATATTGCAGATGAAAAGAGACAAGCTATACAATATCAACCCTGTACTAAACAAATGGTGAGGAACGCAGTATACACCAGCTACAGCAGTCAAACATGTTTGGCAGGTGTACACCAGCTTGAGCTCACCTTGGAGAGATGCTGCAGCGCCATCGCAGCCTCATCAATAACTTTTGAGTTTTCCGCAGTCATTTCATACGTAATAACACCACTGCAAGTACAAAGAGCCCACATCATAGGGGTCAGCTGTACAGATAGACCAGTACTGCTGAACAGCTGACATCTCCATTACTCACAACTTTCACAGCCTGATCAAGGGTTTAAAGCATTGAGCAAGCTTTACATAGTAGTGCAGACCGTTTCCTGCTGACTGTCCAGGGAAGAAGACAATTACGCACGCCTTATGGCCCGCAAGATTAAAGGGGCAAGAAGCGCGATAACAGGTGTGCTGAATGTATAGCACAGCTGCAGCAGAACTCGCGACGACATCACGACATCATGGTTGCAGACAAGTACATCACAGCTATGGTGGTGGTGACGGTTCATATATAGTTATGTCCCTGTCTCCAAGCCAGGTTCCAAGTGCGTGACCACAGCTGGATCCATAGAGTCAATAGTCTACAAAATGACACTGTAGTGAACACTAACTGCATACCTAGGTGCACCAGCATCATTGGAGTCCAAAGGCAGCAACCGAAGCAGCAGAGGAACAATTCGCAGCAGCAGCAGCTACAGTACAAACACTACAACAGCCAGCCAGCAACTCATCAACAGCAGCCAGTATGTTATGGGCTCCAACGCTGTACCACAAACCGACATCATTGGCAATGCTACAGAGGTGCTCACCAAGCTGCAGGAACTTTTGCAGCTTCCGTTACTGCAGCAGATCCAGCAGCTACAGCTTCCACCAGCCTCCACCGCAGTGAGTGCACAGAGACCCAATGAACAGCCAACATTAGTTGCCAGCACGGTGTTGAAAGCTGGAGTCGGCGAGAAGCAGACAGCAGCAACGGCAATAGTGGCATGTGGTGGTGGTGGAGACACCCCTGTGACAGCTAGCAGTGACCCGCCGCACCAAGGCAATGTATGCAGCAGTGGATTGCCCCTGGCAACCTCCATACTGAGTGGGCCAGCAAAGGGTGGCAGCCAACCAGCAGCACTATCCCTTGCCAGCATTCTGCAAGCCGCACAAACAGCAACCTTGCTGCTAAAGGGTGCTGACAGCCACCAAACTGTAGTTCCTGCATCTGCTTCCAGACTATCGACAGGCAACCGACGCATGGCTGCCAGTAGTGTGACCAGGAGCAGGACAACATCAGGCGTGCAGGGTAGAAGGGAAGCATTACAGGCAGCACGACACAGCAGGGGCAGCAGCATGGGCGGCAGCAGCAGCAAGCAAAAGCCCAGGCCTGCTTGGAATGACCACTGGTTTGCCAAGGAGCCACCCAGCAGCACATCTGGTGCAGAAGCAAAGGACAGCAGCAGTACAGTTCAGAGTAAGCAGAAGCATCAACAGCAGGGTTCTAAGATGGCACGCCAGGTCATGAGTCCCACAGCAAAGATGTCTGGTACAACTTGTCGAGCTGTCAGATGTGAGAGTGCAGCTGTCACAGGGCATCAGCAGCATCAGCAGCACTGGCAGAAGCCAAGCGTGCTCAACAAGCAGTCTAGCATGCCGGTATCCCCATCAAGGACAGAGCCTGCCTCTGCTGTTGTCACCAACGATACCGAGACAACTGGGAAGATTCCTTGTGATAAGCCAGGATCAGCAGTTGACTGCATCCCTGTACCAAGCAGCAAACATGCAGCGCAAGCAGCACTGGCTCGCTTACGGCAAGGCAGTGCTGCTGCTGGAGCTGGTAGCTTGCGCACCCCCTTGATTGGTGCAATTGAAGCACAGCAGGAGTTCAGAGTCCGCCTGCTGCCTGTGAAAACCCCAGGCACACTCAGTACAGCACAGGACAGTCCATGCAAGCAAACATGTCATACTATCTTTGACACAACCATTGTCGACAAGCTATCAGCCTCTGGCAGTGTTGGCAGTAGCAGGCAGTCCTGCAGTCAGGGCACTGTTGGTATGTCTTACAACACATGCAGTTCACCAAGCAGGTACAGCAATACTGAAGAAGCAGAGTATGAAGATGAGGTTGAACAGACTTCCGGGGTAGATGTGCCCATGATGGCTGACCCACAGGTCCTTGACAGGCAAGGTGACATGGACTGGGCAGGGGCCGCCACTGCAGACAAAGATCTAGCAAGGCGCCAGGCAGCCACACCAGTAGACATGCTAACAGCGTCACTGATGACTCTCAACAACATAGTCAGAAGCAAAGTTCAGGACCTGATATCACAGCAAGAGCAGCATCAGCACCAGCAGTGCAACAGTCTGCCAGAGCAGACTTGTGCCATGCAGGAGACGGACCACATCACAAAGCAAGGGTACATGGGGCTGTGTGCTGATGCCAGTTTGAGTGAACTTCTTGGGGTCGGGGTGCAGCTGCAGCCCTCAGAGCTCTTAGTGGTTGCAGAAGGTGCAGCTGCATTAGGGTTGTCAGACCTTGCATTCCTGGAACAAGCCTCTATGGGCCAGCAGCTGCCTGATGCTGCTGCTGTAGTGCCTAGAATAGATGAAGAGCGATTCATGCAGTCTTGCTACTGCTTACAACAGCACAGACTGCAGAACAGGGTTCAGCAAGGTACTTGTACCAAGACTGCAGCTGCTGCAGCGGAGGAAGGTGATGACGTGCTCCTAGGGACACTGCCAAGTAGCTCCACCGGCGCTGTGGCTGCTGCTGGTGGTGCGAGTGTACCGCAGTGTCCAGGATCATTAGATGCATTTCATGCACAGCAGCAGTGCTGTCAAAACCTCTTGCACGATGATGATCAGCATAACAGCGTACAGCCACAGCAGCTGGATGGGGAGGTCATGCAACCTGTAGATGACCTGATGTATGCTCCTGTGAGCACGACAACAGGCGCTGATGGAGTTTTCCAAGTGTGTGAGTATACAGTAGATTCAGACAGTGAAAGCGATGCTGGGCGATCAGATGTCGAACACTGTCCAGGCAGTGCAGAAAATGTACCAAACCATCACGTAGAAGGCTGGAATGGTGAAGATGATTACATGAGGGACTGGGAAGATGATGAGGAGCCAGCCTGGGTTGGGAATTACAGTACTCAACACCCGACAGGAGCACCAGATGTCTTGCAGGTTACATACCAGCAATACACGCCAGCTAGGAATAGCATAGAGCAGCAAGGGCCTGAATTCGAGCTTATGGAGGGTGGTTTTGAAGATAGTGATTGCGGGTACTTGTCAGGTTTGGAGCAATCTGCCAGTGGGGAGCTTCATCATCAAACACAGCAGCTGATGGAGGGTCTGCAGCAGCTGCAGCTACTTGTGGGAAACAGCACGACGCAGAGTTGATATGACCCCAAGTGCTTGCTCAGGGCAGGTCAGAAGCCTAGGTGTGTGAAGTGACAGTCCAAGGTCCTGGGTTGTATGCTGGGGTTCACTGTACAGCTTGTACAGCCTAGGGAACCAATAGGAATCTCTTCTAGGCTCTATTATCAGAAAGCGGAGTGGTGTTGCTTCTTGTTCACCCATAGCTGTCAGAGCTCCCTGGTTCCGCTGCTTTCAAGTACTGAACCAGGGAAGTGCGAAACGTAGGCTGCCGTACTTTCATCAGCTAGTTGCTTAAATCAATATATTTTTTCTTGTGAGTGGCACAATGCAACCAGAGGGTCCGTGCTAGCTACAGTACAGGGCACTCCTGCAACCATGGTCCGAAGCAAGGCAATTGTAGTAATAAAATAGTTTGCACAGGAGAACAACTGACCATTAAGCGGACTGCATGGGTGGATCGACAGTGAGTGCCACGCTGCTTTGCTGCTAAGCATCAGTACTGCTGACTTGTCCCTTAGTGTCAGAGATATCCGCTTTGCTTCTGTACTCGCCGTACATGTAAACGACTCAGTGTACCTGCAGCAGCAACAGCCCTATATTTCATGCAGCCTGCTCAATGCATCTTGTGCTGCAACAAAGCAGTCCCCCCATCTCTGTCCCACATCTCTGTCCTGAGCTAGCCGGGAAGCAGCGACAACTGTCACCCCTGATCTGCCTTTTGCTTTTAATGTCCAGAGGATACGAGCACTTTGACAGTAGAGGTCCTGGTTGGGGTCCAACAGCAAAGCTTGCTGCTGGAGGTGCTGCAGTAGGAGGCTTTGCCTACTACTGGAGCTGCAGGTCGGTAGCTGGTAGAGGATTCACACGATGCACAGTACCTTCTGCCACCATGCGGGGCTTCTAAACTTGCAAGTGGCTGCTCTTCGAGCAGACCAGAAGCATATGCCTTCTGGGTGCACTGTCTGTCATAGTGCTGGGCCATGCATTGGCTCAGTATGCTTGCTCCCCGTTGATCGACCTTCTGGAACTTGGCACATGTAAACAGTCTTCAGGTCTTTTGACCTGGCGCCTGTGCAATGCTCGTATGACGATGTACAATCTGGGATGTTTTGTGACTGTTGCAGGCAAGAGGTGCCCTATACTCACCGGCATCATGCCATCATGATGATTAGTAACAAGATGGAGTTGCATATAGGACAACAGACATTCCAAGAGGTATCAACATGGAGTTACCGGTCTCAATTTGACGTAATGTCTGGAACATAACTGAGCAGTCGTCAAGAAGCGGTGATCAGCACCCTGCCAAGTAGACAGACTGCGACCCATGGTGGCTGCAGGTTTTGGGATCCACAGCAAAGCATCTTGCAAGCATACATCTCAGGCTGCCCGCAAGACAGAGACTCTGCCAGTATGCATGTTCCGGCTGAAGCATCCACCCGTCTACCAGTGTGTCATGTTATGTTGGTGCCACTTCAGGTGACCCAACAAGCAGCAATGACCAACACCCTCCTACCTCAGAATCATCCTGCAGTGCAGCTTGTCAGAAGAGTAGGACAGAGGATTGCTCAGGTGCGACCGGGCCCTGCATGTATCCAACTTGTACATGTGATCATGACTGTGATGACAAGATGGCCACATGCAGTTGCATACCATCTGTCTTTGCGGCATCATGTGGCTGGTTATCTTCAGTGCCAAAACACTTATGTGAAGGTTGTGTATCAGCGCCCATGGATGGAAACATCCGGTACTCCGTGTTCGCGCATGTGCAATGTTGTTGTGCTGTGCATTCATACTATAAGCTGTGTATACACAGGTAGCTGGTGACGGAGCTGGTGGTGGCTACTATCAACACATGAAAGACCTGAACTGGGAGTTTGCTGTGATCAACTCACCGGATGTGAATGCATTTGTGGCACCAGGAGGAAAGGTGGTGGCTTTCACAGGTAGCTTGGATGACTTGGGTGTTTCATTCTTGGCCTGCAATGCGTGATTCAGTCGGAATACCCGGTTGGTGGTTTTGTTTCAACTCCCTTCAGCATCATAGTGTGATGTTTAGAGATATGTGTGAGCTGCGCAAGTTGAGAGTGCTCTGTCAAGTGTACCACCTGCTGGGGGTTGCCTGCAGGGAGTGCCTGTGCAGGATTTGCCTGGAAACAATTGACTCGGTTTTGTCGCACTGTCTGTGTTTGCTTGCTTATAGGGTTGTTGAATCTTATCAGTAGTGAAGATGAACTGGCTGCAGTACTGGCACACGAGGTAGGCAGGTGTTGGTCTCTTACATCTGTCTCTGAACATCATCACAGCATCCGCAAAGATCTGATTTTGAGTAGACAGTGCACTTGCTTCTATTGAACAATGACAGCAGCTAAAGCAAGCCCATACTATGCAAGTGCTAAGTTCAGCAGTTACTAGGGCTTCTACACGTCGTATAAGGTATGCCGTATAAGGTATGCCGTGGTAACTTGAAAGCTTGACATCACTCCTGCTGATAGGTCCTTCCTTGCTAACAATGATGATTTCACTCTGCTTGCCTTCAGGTTGGTCATGTCTTAGCTCGTCATCATGCTGAGCGCTTGTCACAACTGAATGTAACAGGGCTGGTCAACATGTTGGCCAGGGCTCTGCTAGGTATCCAGATACCTGGCGCCCTGGTGGTGCTAGGCATGTTCTTACCTTACAGCAGGTGAGCTGCATGTGTCATTCGTACTGCCTGGACGCTTGCTATAACTCTGTGATGCAGGTATGCTTGGTATGATTTTGTATGCCAGATTCAGTGCAGTGGACCAGTTGGTTGCAGTGTCTGCTGTTCTGGTTATGTGTTGTTGCAGCTAGAATTAAGTCTTTCGTGATGTTGCAGGGCTGCTGAGTATGAAGCTGATGCTATCGGCATACGTCTACTGGCCAAGGCGTGTTACGACCCGGCAGCAAACGTCACAATGCTGCAGAAACTGAACACGGTGACGGCCAAGCAGGAAGCAAGGATGCCTGAGATACTGTCTACTCATCCCATAACAACGGTAAGCTAGCCTGTGTAACACCCAGATAGCCTGTTGATCATTTGCTGTCTTACTGGTTCATCCCTGTACAAAACTGCTTAGTACACAAAAGCAACCTGTTCAGACAGAGTCTGGTGTAATGAATGTTTCTGTACACTTGTGCTTGCTGCTGGTGGTGTATGTGTGTGCAGGAGCGTGTATCTCGAGTCAGGGAGCTGCTACCAGAGGCATATGCCTTGCATCAGGAGAACTGCTCGATGGTGCAGGACCTGTTCGGGAGATTTGCCTCGTCTGTAGGGTTCTGAAGTTGAGAGTTGGAGTGCTACCTTAACAAACCCGTTCTGGCTGTTCAGCCCTTCGGTGACAATGTGGGGTGCAAAAATGCGCCATGTTCAGTGTGATTTGTGTATGTGTACTTGTGTCAGCAGTCTTGCACTCGGGCGCGTCTGCTGCTGTGGTTGGTTTGTTGATTCTTGAAAGCAGACTGCGGCTTGAGCCCTTCCACAGTGTTGCTGTTTTGGAGGCTGTTGGCATTGAATCATCACTGCCACGTGCAGATGTACCTACTCGGCGATCACACATTCGAACTTGGCAACTGAACTTTCCCAAGGGTTTTGCAACCTGGGCGTCCGGTGGCGCCTTTGAGAACACGTGTGACATCACGGCCAGATCACAGTCTAAAAAGTTCTTCAAAGCTCACGGTCGTTTACATTAATGAGATGCGGGAATACATCGAGCATCATCGCATTGCAGTCTGTCCCCCGTTGACGTAGTTCGTCAGGGCAATGTTGCCGGCGATGATCAGCCATCCCGCCCAGCATCCGATCGCGGCGATCCTCACCCTTGCATAGACTATCCCGGTCGTTTGTCCATCTCCGCTGATGTAGCTGGCATCATTGAACCATCAGTGTGCTCTAGGCAGGAACCCAGAACATACACTGGCGCCACAGTGGCACCTCCGACTGCTGCTGCTGCTGTCAGTGTCGGCGCCGCCGTTGCTACTACCGACTGCGGCATACATGAACGACAACTCCTCGCCTGCTTCTATCGTCCTCGCAGCAAACAAAGCCACTCTTGGTAACAGGGTACCCTTGGCGCTGACAATAACAGGCTCTAAGTTGCCACCGTCACAACTGCAGTGCACAAGCAGCAGCAGATCAGCTGCAGAAGTAGCAGCAATAACACTGGAAAATGACTGGCGTTGTTTGTGCTGTATACTTGAGAAATTTCCTCAGAATCAGACACCTTACAAATCAATGTACGGGTGTCGGGTGGATTGGTGACACTGAGCGCTGACTGCTATTAAACAGATTGTCACAAACCGTTTCACTTGCCTGTGGTTTATGAAGCTGGCAATGTTGCCTGTCCTGGTGGCATCTATGCAACACTTGATGCTGCTGGTCTGACTTGGCAGCTGCAGCCGCACAATCTGCAGAGTTCGCACGCATTGCAGATTACCCACATACTGTCATAACTGTCTCAGCGCTGCTTGCAGTGCATACTATGGGGCTGCCCCTAGATACCGCAACCTGCAGGTACGGCAGCTTTTGAAACTTTCCTGCACTTGAGGTCCGTGGTATAAGCCTCATCTATGCAGTAAATGAACTTGACATATGGACTACTGTACACACACCCCGTGTGTGTAATGGCATTACACCAGTGTGTGTGATCAAGCTGAAAGGTACTAGAAACGATGTTACATAACAACGCATTATACAAAGTTATAACATGCCTGTACAACAATCTCACCAGCAGTGCATGCCCTCTTTCCTCCTGATCATATTCACTCAGTCTTCTGTCAGCTTCATCACCAGACACATACTGGCCAGCATACTCACACACAAACTGGCCTTGAGAGATGGAGTCTAAGGTACGAACACACCAACCCTGCAGCAGTACATGACTCATGTGACAACAAGCGGGATCTCAGCAGACTGATGTCGGTTGAAGTCCATCAGCAGCCCACTGACTTCACCAAGTGGATAGCTGCAACATTCAATCAACTTATCCTGCAAAACTGGCAGCTGCATCCCACTCAGAATGTAAAAAAGAAGCACACGACGCAGTTTCTGTGGAAGACGCCTGACAGACACTTGCCAAAAATGACTCTGGGTGTCCTGTGCAGTGATGTTGTCAGCAGCAGCAACACATACTGCTTACCTTCTGTTGTGACCAGTACACAGCGAGCTTCACAGAGACACCTTGTTGTGTTGGTCTTGCTGTACAGCGGCTGATGTTATTGCTGCAGTGACAAGCAGGTCCACATTCTAGCAGCACAACAACACCTGCAGCTCGGCCTCTTTCCTGCAGTCGACAGACAAGCTAGGTTGCAGAATTACGTTGTCAATCTGTGAAAGCAGCCATTTCCAAACGTGCCCTACCTTTGCTAGGTGTGCATGATAG
>JARWLF010004459.1:0-11789 GCA_029853055.1 Scenedesmus sp. KT-U
CGCGGCCTGGTGGATCGTCCGCATGCGCTCGTTGTTCTCGAGCACGAGCTTCGTGATCTCGTAGGCGAGGCTCTCCGGCATGTCGCGATGCGCGATGGCGAAGTTCCAGAGGCCGACGGTCAGCTGCTCCTCGTCGACGCCCGAATAGGTGCCGGCGGGGATCGTGTGCGCGGCCATCTCGGGATGAGCCTCGAGGATACGCTCGAGCTCGTCCTCGGTGAAGGCGAACATCACGACGTCCGTCTCGGCGGCGAGCTGGGCGAAGGCCGAGATCGGCAGGCCGGCCGCGAAGGCGAAGGCGTCGATCAGGCCGTCTCGCAGCTGGCTCGCCGCGTCGGCGGCGCCGGCATAGCTCACCGTCGCGTTGATATCGAGCGTCTCGAAGAAGCGCGGCCAATAGGTGCCGGGCGTGCCGCCGGCCGGGCCGACGGAGACGCGGCGCCCGTCGAGATCGGCCATGCCCTCGATGCCGGAGCCGCGCAGCGCGATCACCTGGAAGGGCGTCGTGTACATCGGGAAGAGCGCGCGGATGTCGCGGTGCTCGAGCCCGGGCGCCAGCTCGCTCTCGCCGTTCCAGGCCTCGTAGGCCGGGCCCATCGTGACGAGGCCGACGTCGTGGTCGCCCGTCTGGACGAGCGTGACGTTCTGCACCGGGCCGCCGGTCACCTCGCCAGACGCGGTGATGCCGAGGCGCTCCGCGATGAAGCTCGCGAGACCGTTGCCGTAGATGAAGTACGTGCCGCCCTGGCTGGCGGTGCCGATCGTGATGCTGTCGGGCCAGCCCTCGCGATCCTGCGCGACGGCCGCGCCGCCGAGAACGAGGCCCGCGGCGGCGAGCGCGCTATGAGTTATGTTCCTCCCGTGAACGCTGACGAACGTGTCGTGCGGGTAGGCGCCGATACCGCATGGGTCTCGGCACACACGTTTTCCGTACCCTCTTCCCGCTGCAAAGCAAAGCCGAAACGCGCGATCCGCGCACCGTTCCACGCTCAGGCGTGGTCGGGGTCGGGTCGCTGCATCCAGCGGATGAGAGGCATGACGGGGACGATCCAGGCGAGGCCGATCACGCAATAGGCGATCACCTGCACCCAATGCGGCGCCTCCATGATCCGGCTCTCGGCGAGCGCCATCGCCACCGGCCCGTAGGCGAGGACGAAGAGAATCATCACGATGGTGCCGATCAGCTTGCGGGTGCGCTGGCGCATGGCGTCTCTCCTCGAGCCTCCGGGTGGCATCCGCGTCGCCGCCGCGGGTGCGGCGATCGGAGATCTGGCGGGGCCGTTGCCGATCCTCTATGTCCGCGCGAACGATCGCGATCAAGCGCACGCGATGCCGCGGCCCACACGAGCGGGACGATACGATGCCGACGACCACCTTCGCCACAACCGATGCCAGCCCGACCCTCGCCGACGAGGCGGGCGCCCGCGGCGCCGTCCGCGCCTGGATCTGGACGCTCGTCGGCCTCGTCGTGCTGATGGTGGCGGTCGGCGGGGCGACGCGGCTGACGGGCTCGGGCCTCTCGATCACCGAGTGGCGCCCTGTCACCGGCGCGATCCCGCCGCTCTCGCACGAGGCCTGGATGGCGGAGTTCGAGCTCTACCGGCAGATCGACCAGTACCGGCTCCTCAATGCCGGCATGAGCCTCGCCGAGTTCCAGGTGATCTATTGGTGGGAATGGGGGCACCGGCAGCTCGGCCGCCTGCTGGGGCTCGTCTTCTTCGTGCCGCTGGTCTTCTTCTGGCTCAAGGGCCGCGTCTCGACGAAGCTCGCGGCGGTCCTCCTCGGCATCGGCGCGCTCGGGGGGCTGCAGGCGACGGTGGGCTGGATCATGGTCGCCTCGGGCCTCGAGCCGGGCATGACGGCGGTCGCCCCGATCAAGCTGACGCTGCATCTGACGATCGCGACATTGATCCTCGGCGCGCTCGCCTGGGTGGCGACGGGCCTGTCCGACCGCGCGCGCCCGCCGGTCGCGGCCGCGATCTCGCGGGGGGCCTGGATCGTGCTCGGGCTCCTCGTCCTGCAGATCGCGCTCGGCGGCCTCGTCGCGGGCTCGCGCGCGGGCTACGCCTTCAACACCTGGCCCTTGATGGACGGCGGCCTCGCGCCCGCTCTCTCGACTCTGTTCGCGAAGACCCCGCTCGTCGCGAATTTCGTCGACAACGTCGCGCTCGTGCAGCTCCAGCACCGCCTCGTCGCCTACGGCCTCGTCGCCTACGCGATCTGGCACGCGGTCGTCGCTCGGCGCATCGATCCGGGCTCGGCGGCGGCGCGGCGGGCGCGGGCGCTCGCGGCGATGATGCTCGCGCAGGCCGCGCTCGGCGTCGTCACTCTCCTCCTCGTCGTCCCGCTCTGGGCCGGCCTCGCGCATCAGGTCTTCGCGATGCTGATCCTGATCATGGCCGTCGCCCACGTCCGGGCGAGCCGCACCGACGCGGCGGACGCGCCGGTGACGGCCGGGGTCGCGCGCGGCTGATCGCACACAATCCTCCGTCCCACGGCTGTCATCCCGGACGCCGAAGGCGATCCGGGACCCATAGCCACGACGCTCGTTCGCAGCCTGTAGGCTGCGTCTCTCCGAGGTTCGATGCGGACGCGTCGGAGAGCGAGCGCCGCATGCGCGCTCGGACGAGCGTCGCGGTTATGGGTCCCGGGTCCGCTCCGCGGCCCGGGATGACAGGGTCCGATCGCTCCGGACAACTTCGAGCCAACTGCCCCGCTACCACAGCAGCGCGAGCGTCAGGAACGGGAAGGCGATGAGGAGGCCGACGCGGGCGATCTCGACGGCGAGGAAGACGGACGCGCCCTTGAAGGTCTCCCACATCGGCACGTCCTTGGCGATGCCGTTGATGATGTAGACGTTCAGCCCCACCGGTGGCGTTATCAATCCCAGCTCCACCACGATGAGCACGATGATCCCGAACCAGATCGCGGTGTGCTCGGGCGTCAGGCCGAAATCGAGCGCCATGATCACCGGAAAGAAGATCGGGATCGTGAGCAGGATCATCGACAGGCTGTCCATCATGCAGCCCAGGAGCAGGTAGAGCACGAGCAGCACGAGGAGCACGATCACCGGCGCGAGGCCGAGATCGGACACCCAGGCCGCCATCGCGGCGGGCATCTGAGTGCGCGCCAGGAAGGCGTTGTAGAAATCCGCGCCGAGCAGGATCAGGAAGATCATCGCCGTCTGGACGGCGGTGTCCTTCAAGACCGCGATCACGTCGGCCGGGCGCATGCGCCCGATGATCAGGGCGGCGAGGCCCGTGCCGAAGGCGCCGATCGCCGCGCCCTCGGTCGGCGTGAAGAGCGCGCGGCCGAAGAGGTTCTCGCCGTTCATGCCGACGAAGACGGCGAGAAAGATCACCACGACCGGCCAGACCCGCGCGAGCCGCGCCATCCGCTCGCCCCAGGGCACGCGCTCGGAGGGTGGGCCCGATTGCGGCGAGATCGCGAGATAGAGCCGCACCGCGATCATGAAGCCGATCACGGCGAGCAGCGCGGGAATCGCTGCGGCGAGGAACATCTTGGCGATGTTCTGCTGGGTGAGGATCGCGTAGATGACGAGGACGACGGAGGGCGGGATCAGGATGCCGAGCGTGCCGCCGGCCGCGATCGAGCCCGTCGCGAGCGCGCCCGAATAGCCGTAGCGCTTCATCTCGGGAAGCGCCACGCGCCCCATCGTGGCCGCGGTCGCGAGCGAGGAGCCGCAGATCGTGCCGAAGGCCGCGCAGGCCCCGATCGAGGACATCGCGAGCCCGCCGCGATAATGGCCGAGAAAGCCGTTGGCCGCCTTGTAGAGGCTCGCCGACAGCCCCGAGCGCGCGGCGAAATTGCCCATCAGGAGGAAGAGCGGGATGACGGAGAGCGAATAGTTCGCGAACACCTCGTAGGGCGTCTGCTTGAGATAGGCGAGGAAGGGGTTGAGCCCCGAGAGATAGACGAAGCCCGCCGCCCCCACCGCCGCCATCGCGACGCCGATCGGGATGCGCAAGGTCAGGAGGCCGATCAGGACCGCGAAGGAGACGAGGCCGAGCGTGACGTTCGACATGGGGCTGAGGCTCAGAGTTCGGAAGTCCCTTACAGGGCTGTCATCCCGGACGCCGAAGGCGATCCGGGACCCAGACCCACGACGCTTCAGTCGCAGCCTATAGGCTGCGTTTCTCCGACGAGCGCCGCTGCAACGTCGCGCAGCGAGCGCGGCATGCGCGCTCGGACGGTCGTGGAGCGTATGGGTCCCGGGTCCGCTTCGCGGCCCGGGATGACACCGTTCGAACGAGTCTCACGCTCTCAGTGCTCCGAGGCGGTGGCGGGGCCGATCGGGCGGTCCACGATCAGCTCCTCGACGCTGCGCCAGACCGTGAAGGCGCACACGATCGCGAGCAGCCAAGCGCAGCCGAGCGCGGCGGCGAAGGGATAGGCTTCCGGCAGGCGCAGCACCATGGTGGTGTCGCGGAAGGCGATCTTGTCCTGCAACCCCGCGATCAGCCGCCAGGCGATCAGGCTCGCGAGCGCGAGGAAGATCGCGTTGCCGAGGAGGTCGAGCGCGGCGCGCACCCGGTGGCGGGCATTCGCCGTGAAGAAGTCGACGATGACGTTGCCGCGCCGCAGCTGGCAATAGGGCAGGAAGGCGAACACGGCGATGCCGAGCCCGTGCTGGACGAGCTCGATGTCGCCGGGGATCGAGCGCGCCCGCATCGGCATCCCGAGGAGGCCCGAGATCGGCGGCAGGATCGAGCGGCCGACGATCGAGACGACCGAGACCGCGATCATGCCGACGAGGACGAGGCCCCCGAGAACGGCGACGGCCCCGGCCACCCGGTCGAGCACGCGGCCGACGGCGGTGAGAGCCGCCGTCGGTCTGCGGGTGGCGGTCGCCTCGCTCATGGCGCGCGTCAGTTCGAGGCGTGCTTCTCGACGAGGGCGCGCGCCGCGTCGACGAGGGCCTGGCCGTCGCGACCGGCGGCGTTCTGCTCCTCGATCCAAGCCTGGATCACCGGCTCGCCGGCCTCGCGCCAGGCCTGGAGGTCGTCGCCCTCGATCGTGCGGATCTCGTTGCCGGTGGCGCGGATCGCCTCGAGGCCGGGCTCGTCCCACGAATCCCACTTGGCGCCGATCTCGCGGGCGAGCTCGAGGCCGGAATTGGCGTCGATCACCGCGCGGTTCTCCTCAGAGAGGCCCTCGTAGGTCGCACGGTTCATCACGAAGAGGAACACGGCGGTGTAGAGCGAGCGGTCGCCGGTGAAGGCGCCGACATGGCTCGTCAGCTCGTTGACGCGAAGCGCGGGCACCACCTCGTAGGGGAAGACGACGCCCTGGACGACGCCGCGCGAGAGCGCCTCCGGCACGCCCGGCGCGGGGATGCCCTGGGGATTGGCGCCGAGATTGGCGAGCGTCTCGTTGATGACGCGGTTGGGCACGCGGATCGTCATGCCGTCGACGTCGGAGGGGTTCACGATCGGCCGCTCGCGGGTGAAGAAATGGCCGTGGCCGTGGCCGAACACGGCGAGCACGTGGACCTCGTCGAGCTCCTCGCGCGCGTGCTCCTCGAAGAACTCGTGGGCGGCGGCCGAGGTCACCTCGCCGAGGGCGTGGGGCACGAAGGGCAGCTCCAGCGCCTCGAGGCTCGGGAAGCGGCCGGGCGTGTTGCCGGCGAGCGTCCAGACGATGTCGACGATCCCGTCGCGCGCCTGGTCGAAGAGCTGCGGCGGGCGGCCGCCGAGCTGCATCGCGGGGAAGATCTCGACGGCGATGCGCCCTTGCGAATCCTCCTCCACCTGGCGCGCCCACGGCTCGAGCCAGTTCTGGTGCGCCTGGCTGGCGGCGGGCAGGAAATGGTGGATGCGCAGCGTCACTTCCTGCGCCGCGGCGGAGCCCGCGAGCGCGACGCTCGCGACGAAAGCGAGCGCGACCGGCTTCATCGACGTCATGGATCGGTTCTCCCTTGGCAAAGACGGCCCCTTATGGAGGCTTCGTGTCCTCTCGAAATTAGTTGCGCCGTCAACTGTCCCGGCTGCGTGTTTTCCCCGATCCCCCGCCACTGGGCGAACCCTCAGCGCGCGGCCGTGCGCCGCGGGTCCGTCAGCGTCAGGATGCGCGCGGCGACGGGGCCGAGCACGAGGATCGCGAGCGCGCAGGAGACGAGCGTCGGGATCTCGCCGATCGCGGTGAATCCGAGGCCGACGAGGGCGGGGCCGCAGGCCGCGCCGAGGAAGAAGAAGCAGGCGTGCAGCGCCGTGGCCGAGCCGCGCGCCTCGACGGTCAGCTCCGTCACCTGCGTCTGGTAGGAATTGTGCATCAGGTAGAACGCGAAGCCGAGCAGCCCCAGAGAGGCGGCCATCAGCCGCCAATCGGCCGCGAGCGCGATGCCGACGAGGGCGACGGCGCCCAGGACCCCGCCCGCCGCGATCATCCGCATCGAGCCGACGACCCGCAGGAGCCAGCGCACGAGCGCCGAATAGAGGAGCCCGCCCACCGCGAAGGCGGCGATCGCGATGCCCGCCTCCGCCGCGCCGCCCGCGCCGCGCGCCTCGAGCAGAACCGCGATGAACGGGAAGACGCCGAACATCGCCGCCGCCTCGACGAAGACGAAGGAGAACAGAGCCCGCGCGCGCACCATCGCGAACAGCCCGCGATAGCGCGCGAGCGCGAGCCCGAAATCGAGCCTCCCCGGCGCCGACGCCGCCCGCCGCGCGCCGAGCGTCACCGCCGCGAAGGCGATGCCGGCGATCGCCGCCGAGAGCACGAAGACGCCGCGCCAGCCGATCCATTCGGCAAGCAGCCCCGACAAGGCCGTCCCGGCAAGCTGGCCGAGGATGATCGCGACGAGGAAGCGGCTGATCGCGACCTGCCGCCCCTCCATCCCGACTCGGTCGCCGATCGCGGCGAGCGCGAGGGGGATGATGCCGCCCGCCGCCGCACCCGACACGATGCGCAGGACGAACAGGCTCGTCTCGTCCGGCGCGAAGGCGGCCGCGATCAGGCTGAGCCCGAGCACGCCGACGCACACCCGCATCACCTTGAGCTTGCCGAGCCCGTCGCCGATCGGCCCCAATACCGGCTGGATGAGCGCGTAGGGCAGCGCGAAGGCGGTGGCGAGGAGCGCGATCGTCTTCACCGAGACCGCGAGATCGCCCGCGATCACCGTCACGAGCGGATCGGTGATGCGCCCCGCGAAGGTCGAGGCGAAGCCCGCGACCGCGAAGGTGAGGATCATCGCTCGCGTTCGTCTCGCCTCGTCGCCCGAACCCGTCATATCGTCGCGCCGCAGCCTCTTTCCGGCCCGTCGCAGAGCGGGCCTCGCGAGGATAGCCGCTCGCGCGCGCAACGGAATGCGCAGCCGCGCCCATCGACCTTGCGTCCCGCGCATGGCCGCGCCGCGGCGCGTGGGGCGAACGCGGAGCTCAGGCGGCGCTGGCGCGGCCGCTGCGCGGCGCGGTCGGCGCCCGGGCAGCGAGGAAGGCGGCGATCGCGTCGGCGGGCATCGGGTGGCCGTAGAGGAAGCCCTGCGCCTCCGCGCAGCCGCAATCCGCGAGGAAGGCGGCCTGCCCCGGTGTCTCGACGCCCTCGGCCGTGACGCGGATGCCGAGCGCGTGGCCGAGGCCGACGACGGCGCGCACGATCGCCGCATCGTCGGCATCGCGCTCGACGTCGCTGACGAAGGAGCGGTCGATCTTGATCTCGTCGACGGGGAATTGCTTGAGATGGGTGAGCGAGGCGTAGCCGGTGCCGAAATCGTCCAGCGCGATGCGGATGCCGGCCTCGGCGAGCGTCCGCAACGTCTGCGCGACGCCGTCCGCCCGGCGCCCGACGAAGACGCTCTCGGTCACCTCGAGATCGAGGCGGTTCGGGCTCACGCCGCGGCGCGCGAGGGTGGCGAGGATGCGCTCGGCGAGCGCGGCGTCGCGGAACTCGGCCGCCGCCAGGTTCACCGCGATGCGGCCGAAGGAGAGCCCCGCGTCCTCGAGGCGGGCGATGTCGCCGCACACGGCCTCGATCATCGCCTCGCCGATCGCGGCGGCGATGTCCGGATCCTCGAAGGCGGCGCCGAACACGTCCGGGCCGACGATGCCGCGCTCGGGATGGCGATACCGGGCGAGCGCCTCGAAGCCGACGACGGCGCCGGTCTCGATCAGCACCTTGGGCTGGTAATGGGGCACGATCGCGCCCGCGCGCACGCCCGCGGCGATCTCCGCGAGGAGGCCGACGCGCGCCTCGAGCTCGCTGCGCATCGTCCGGTCGTAGAAGGTGGCGCGGTTGCGCCCGCCCTCTTTGGCGGCGTAGAGGGCGAGATCGGCGTCCTTGACGAGCTCGCTCGGCTGCGTGTCGTGGCCGGGAAACAGGGCCACGCCCACGCTGCCGCGCGTGGCGAGCACCCGATGGTCGTGGACGAAGGGCTGGCGCAAAGCAGCGAGGATCGCGCTCGCGAGCGTGCGGGCCGCCGGCTCGTCCGCCGGTCTCGCGAGGACGGCGAACTCGTCGCCGCCGAGCCGCGCCACGAGGGCCCCCTCCCCCGCGGTCGCGACGAGGCGCGCGGCGGCTTCGCGCAGGAGCGCGTCGCCGGCATCGTGGCCGAGCGTGTCGTTGACCTCCTTGAGCCCGTCGAGATCGACGAGGAGGAGCGCCGCGCCCATTCCCGCGGCGCGCGCCTCGGCGAGAATGCGCTCGATCGCCCCTTGGAAATAGGCGCGGTTCGGCAGGCCCGTGAGCGAGCAATGGTTCGCCGCCCGCCAGATCCGCTCCTGCGCCGCCTTGTGATCGCTGATGTCGACGATCGCCGAGAGCACGGCCTCCCGACCGCCGATCTCGACGGGGATCGCCTCGACGACGACGTCGCGCAGATGGCCGTCGGGCCGCAGAGCCCGGGTCTCGAAGCCGTGCACCTGCCCGTTGCGCGTCAGCTCGTCGAGGAAGGCGTGACGATCGGCCGGATCGGCGTAATAGCTCGCGATGCTCGCCGAGCTCTCGGGCGCCACCCCGCCGAGAAAGGCGGCGGCGGCGGCGTTCGAAGCGACGATGCGGCCGCCCTCGCGCTCGGTCACGATCACCGGGATCGGCACGAGGCGGAACATCCGCTCGAAATTCGCCCGGCTCTCCTCGAGCGCCCGCGCCGCCTCGCGCTCGCGCCGAACCGCCGCCCATTCGAGCCGCCGCAGCCGATTGGAACGCACGACGACGAGGAGCAGCGCCGCGTTGAGCATCACCACCGCGAGCGAGAGGCCGAAGGGCGTCGTGTTGACGCCGGGCGCGCCCTCGCCGAGGGCGAGGAAGCCGACGAGCATCGCCACCGAGCAGCCCGCGCCGGAGACGAGCCCCCAGCGGAAGGTGTTCGGAACCGCGAGGTGGAAGACGAGCGGCAGGAGCAGGACCACGAAGAGAGCGAGGTCCGAACGCGAGGAGACGAGCAGCATCACGCCGAGCGCCGTCACCAGCTGCCAGCCGAGCATCACGCCCTGGGCATGCGCGACGCTGCGCGCGGGCGCGATCGCGAAGAACGCGGCGAGCGACACCGCCACCACCGCGAGCCGCGCCGACACCGCGACGAGGAAGTGCGGGTCCCCGAAAAAGCGCGCGTCCGAGGCGAGGAAGAGCGTGTTCAGGATCGCCGAGAGCAGGAACAGGAGCCGCGCGTGGCGCACCGTCTCCGGCAAGCGCTCGGCGCGGAAAGCGGCTTCCGTGTCGGGGAGGCGGAACTCCCCGCTCAAAGGATGGAGCGCGAAGGCGGGCATGCACCCTCGTCGCACGCCCCTGGATAATGTGCGGTTAACTCGCCCGGGTTCGAACCCTCTCGGTCGCGTTCGACCTTGCTCCGCTGTCCGCTCGCCTACTCCCCAAAAGCTCCTTCAAGAACTGTCGCGCACCCGGAATGCTCGACTGATGGAGACCTCGATGCATGATCTGCCGGTCGCCCTCGTCCATGTTTTGTATCCATTGCTCGACGCGCGCTCGCAGTTCCTTGAAGTCGTCGTCGGTCCAGCCCTTCTCCTCGACGCTCCGTAGGCGCTCGGCCATAGCCATGTCTTGACGGACCAGACATTCGACGGTCGCTCTTGCACGAGACTTCGCTCTGAGTGCTTGGATCGTCGCCAGAACTCCGACGAGAGCGGCGACGAACGAGAACGACGCCAGCAGGAGCGATAGTCCCGAAAGAACGACAACGGGGGACAGGCCTTCAGCCACTGAACTCATTTGCCGCCTCCGGAACGATTGAGTTCCAGCTGCTCCGGAAACGGCCGGCTCATCACCATGTGCCACCAGATCCGTTCCGACGCTTGTAAGATTACCACAGACGCCAGGAGAGAGCCCCCTATTCCCGAGACGAATTCGGGAGAGGTCGGCCCCGCCGTGAGGTTGATCAGCAGGCTGAAGATACACAACAGAATGTACAGGCAGAAATACAACATGTGGCCTGCAGTGAATATGAAGACAGACGCCAAAACCGCCGCTGTAAGGGTGAGATTATCCTCCCTAACGGCACCAGACTTCAAGAATTCGACGAACAATGGCAGGCATGGTATCAACAAGGTTGCGATAAGGCTCAGAATGCAAACGCCGAAACGGTGAGACTGCTCCGACAGAAAACCTCCGAAGCTTTCAACCCAGTTCATCCGCCTGATTCCAAAGCCCGTTCGATGCAAGCCTGAATTTAGAGACCCCGTTCCTGCATGTCAACATCGTGCCGAACCGTCGGTGAAGACACCACCGACGGTCCGGCACTCCCGAATTCACGACAACCGCGCGAGCGCCTCCGCGATCTTCGCCTTGCGGGCGGCGGCCGCGTCGCGGCGGTCGCGCTGCTCCTCGACGACCTCTTCCGGAGCGCGGGCGAGGAAGTCGGCATTCCCGAGCTTGGCCTCGATCTTGGCGATCTCGGCTTCGAGCTTGCCCGTCTCCTTGGTGAGGCGCGCGCGCTCGGCATCGAGATCGACGACGCCCTCGAGCGGGAGCGCCGCTGTCTCGCCGCGCACGATGAGCTGGACGCTCGCTTTCGGCGCCGCGTCGGCCTCGGAGATGTTCGAGAGGCGCGCGAGGCGCTCGATCATCGCCGACCAGCGCGGCAGGCGCTCGCGGGTCTGCGCGGAGGGCGCGATCAGGAGGAGCGGGATCTGGCTGCCGGCGGGCACGTTCGTCTCCGAGCGCGCCGAGCGGATCTCGGAGACGAGATCGACCACCCAGCCGATCTCGGCCTCGGCCGCCGCGTCCGCGAGCCGGGAGAGGTCCGGCCAGGCGGCGAGCGCCAGCAGCGGCTCGTCGCGCGCGGGCCCCTCCTGCCCCTTGGCCTCCCACAAGGCCTCGGTGAGGAATGGCATGAAGGGGTGCAGGAGCTTGCAGACCTGGTCGATCAGGAAGGCGGCGGTGGCGCGCGTCTCGTCCTTGGCCGGCCCGTCCTCGCCCTGCAGAACGGGTTTGGCGAGCTCGAGATACCAGTCGCAGAACACGTTCCAGACGAAACGATAGGCCGCGCCCGCCGCCTCGTTGAAGCGGTAGCCCTCGATCGCCTCGGTCACCTCGGCGAAGGCGCGCGCGCATTCGGAGAGCGCCCAACGGTTGAGCGTCTCGCGCGCGGCCGTCGGATCGTAGCCGGCGACGCGCACGCAGCCGTTCATCTCGGCGAAGCGGGCCGCGTTCCAGATCTTCGTCGAGAAATTCCGGTAACCCTCGACGCGCGCGACGGAAAGCTTGATGTCGCGCCCCTGCGCGGCCATCGCCGCGAGGGTGAAGCGCAGGGCGTCGGCGCCGTAGGTGTCGATGAGGTCGAGCGGGTCGATGACGTTGCCCTTCGACTTCGACATCTT
>JARWLF010004467.1:0-11320 GCA_029853055.1 Scenedesmus sp. KT-U
TGAGCTGCTTCAAGCTGTGCAGTGACCTCCTGCTGGCGACCAACCAGCTCAAACTCTGTGGATGAGTATTAGCACAGACAGAAAATGTGAGCATGCATATTGAGGCATATGATTGGTGAACCAATTCTTCTGACCCGTGATAGCCATGCCTGCCCTGCATCTGCCATGTACCCAGCAGCGATCACATGTATTTGCTGCAGACAAATTCTCTCCCTGTTTCACTCAAGGCACGTGTTGCGTGCAGCGAATAGCACAATCATCCCAGGCATCAGCACCACTGGCAGCAAGGAAGCTACTGTTGAGCTGTCAATCTCCCCACCTGCATTCCTGCTGCTGGTTCTAAGCTGGTTCAGTTCCCTCTCAGCTGAAGCAAGTTTGCTGGCCATCTCCCTCTGAGTGTCCTGCAGCTTGGAGAGCTCTGCTTTGCTGCTGCTGGTGGCCTGTTCCACCTGTGACCTGCTGCTCTCAAGCTGTGCAGTCACCTCTGCTGCCTTAGCTTCAGCTGCTGCTCGGGCTGCCTCTATGTCAGACACACGGGCTTCAGCAGCAGCAAGCTGCCGAGCAAAGTCAGCCTTCAGGTCTGATACCTGCACCAGCCACACCAACAACATACAACACGCTAGTCTTATCATGGTGTGATTCGAGCCTTGACTGTTTGAACCATCGCGCGACAGGGCAGGCAACAACCTGGCAAGCAAGATGATAACTTGAGGGAGCGGCCAAGTTGGATGACAACACATGCCCAGCACAGTCTGATCGGTGGGTTCAGCAGCGTACCTGCTGATTGAGGCTGCTGTTGCTGCCCTGCAAGCTCTCCACCTGTTTCTCAAGATCCGTGATAGCTTTCTTCAGTGCCATGCTGTTGTTCTGCTCTGCTTCAAGCAGGTCACCTGATACAGCCATGGTAAACAGAACACATCACATCACACTCTCACAACTACACAGAGTAATCTGGGGAATGTGTTACCAGGTTGTGGGGAATGTGTTACCAGGTTGACAAGCACACACAGGCAGGATGATGAACTCTTCCACTGTCTGAAGGTGCCTGGTCATCAACAAGATACTCTGGATATCATGTGCCCCACCTGCTGTGATGTATTCACTCTTGATTGCCTCCAGCTGTGCCTTCAACTCATTGCTAGCGCTGCGCTCAACCTCCAACTGCTGTGCTGTGTCAGCCAGTTCAGTCTTTACACTGCTGAGCTCGGTTGACAGGGAAGAGGTCTGGGTGCGCAGGGTGGCGTTGGCTGCCTGCTCGGTGCTGAGCAGCTTCTCTGTGGCCTCGACTTGAGCCTGCATTGTGCAGTGAGGTGCAAGCATGCGGCTTGACCAAGGCAACACAAAGCATTGGCATATGGTCGACTAGGTGGTTCTAACCAAGCACAACTCACTTATATGTACACTTTGATGGTGCTTCGGGGAACCCCATGCTGTCCAGCTACCACATGCAAAGATATCCAGGGGCTGCGTGTAACACTGCGTGTGTCCATACCTGCAAGTTTCTCATCTCTCGGCGCAGCTTATCAGCAGCGTCCTGAGCAACCTCCAGCTCCTTGCTCAACTCATCAACCTTGGCATCTGAAGCCTCCAAAGCAGCCTGTGTCTGAGTGTACAGTGATTGCAGCTTGGATGCCTGCTGCCTCTCATGCTCAAGCTCCTGTGCGACGTCGTTATACTCGCGCTCGGCGCGCGCGCGGAACTGCGCGGCTTCCTCGGCGTCGGCTGCTGCGCGGGCTGCCAACTCAGCAGCTTGTTGCTTGAGCTTGGTCATGGCATCTTTCATGCCTGCAACACACAGACAAATGAAGGTAGGCACAGATGGTTGCTGGCGAGTGCCCTGAAGTCTGCATCTGCCTCTTGGTTGCAAGCGCAATGTTTCTTACAGAAACAGTCCTGGTGCTGGTGCGCTGTTCTTTGTGGACGTCACAAAACCCCACACCCACCTGAACCCTCCAGCTTGAGGCTGGATATGATCTCTTGACTCTCAGCAATGCTGGCATTGGCATTGTCCAAGCTGGTCAGAGCTGACTTGAGCTGAGCCTGGGTTACAGCTAGTTCTGCTGCTTTCTGCTCCACATCATCCCCCATGTTGCCGAGTGCCTGAGCTTGCTGAGCAATCTGTGCTGAAGCCTCTTCCAGCATACGTCTGACCTCACCAGCTTCAGCCTGAATTGACATCAGTACCAAAAAGATGACTTCGAGACTACACAGACCAGTTAACAGAGATGCAGTTCGACCACACAGCACACTCTCAGTACAAGAAAATGGCAAAGGGGGACAGCTGGCCCAGCTTCAGCATTTGCATGTAGGAACAGCATGTCTGACCTGTGCAGCAAACTTTGCTGCTCTTTCTGCTTCCAGCAGTTCTGCACTTGCTGCTGCCTCATCCTTCATGGCCTCAACCAGACGCTTCTCAGCAGACAAGGCACGAGCAGCAAGCTCAGTAGCTCGCTCAGCAGCCTCACGCTCCTGCACCAGTCACACATACACAATAACTGAGACAACGGAGCACAGAAGGGTGTTAGGGTGTTGTAGGCTCAGCTGCACTTGTCATATCAAGCAGCAGGTGGCTTGGAGCGAGAGTTTGTTCCACCATCAACCAACCTGTTGTTCAATAGACAGCAGCTGTGCTGACGCTGCTGCACTGACTGAAGCTTCTTCTTTGAGCTTTGAAACCAAAGCCTGCTCAGCTTCAAGAGCCTCTTTGGCAGCAGCCGCTTGGGCTTTCAGGGCACTCACAGCGGAGCGTTCAGCAGCCAACTTGTCATCAAGAACAGCCTGCAGGATGACACATATAGCTTCTGAAACAACTGTACAGATTCCTAACCTATTGCAGCTACACTGCTGCTCACCAGCCAGCTCATCTTCACCTTGATGGTGAAGACAGATTATGACATTGAGGCAAGGCTGTGTGCCAGTATACAAGCGAAGAAGACAAGAGCACACTTGGAACCTGTGGTGAGATCTGCAGCAGTGAGATCGTCGATGTTTCTACCTCGCTTTCTCTCTTCTGCATGAAGACGATACCAGCTGCTCCACAGCCCAGCAGGAGGCCAAGTGCAGCGCCCGGATTAATGAAGCTTGAGGTCTCAAGCTCAGCAGCATCAGCAACAGTCGGGGCAGGCTGCACAGCAGACACAGTGATGCAGGACTAGCTCAACAACTGTGGTAGAGAGTAATGAACAAACTTAGCCTTTGCTTGAGGTTACTCCTAAACACAGTACAGGGCCATTGCCAGGATACACAAATCATCAAATAAGGCAGTCTAGGTGTTATGACTGCCCTGCACAGATTGCTGGCCAGATGAGCAGCCAGTGTGTGGGACCAACCGCCGTCCAAGCTGCACACATATAGATGCCTACCCCAAACTCACAACAACAAATTGACAATGCTCAGTACAGCAAGAAGCAAGCATACTGGCAGCTGAGCAAAGACTCACCATGACTGCCACCATCGTCTCAGCTCGTCTTTGTGCTGCTGCTGCCTCCTGCTGAGCTCGCTCTGCTGCTTCCTGGCTGCGCTGCAGGGCTGCCTGGGCGCTTTCCAGCTGCTCTTGGAGGTTCACTAACCGCTGACGGTCAGCTGCAGTCAGGGAGGCACTGGGCCGGGCCTGTAGGGTCTGATATTCCTGAGGCAACAGCAGGATGACCACACAAGCACAGTTTTTGTGGCATACTAGTGCGGTTGATTCGATGATAGGGTGTTTGTGTGTCAAACACATTTGAGGGTACATGGCCTGCACTGCTTGCACACACTGACCTCACATCTAGTGATGTACGCTGTTTGGACAGCAAGTTTGACAATCTGATATATATGGACAGATACGATTGCGTGATATATATATCTCTTTGAAAGCATATGCTCCAATCAGCCATAATATCATATTATCAATGTGTGCGTCTTGTGCACATGATCACTGTACTGCTGCATCAGCAACAGCAGCAGCCCGCTAGGCTGAGGCTCTGCTTACCGTCAGGGCGGGCGACGACACCAATTCTGGCAGGGCTCGACTGCTTCCGGTGCGAGAGGCAATGATTGCTTCCAACTCAGCAGCAGCATTACGTGTTTGGCTCCCGAGATTCTCAGTGTACAGGCCCGCTGCTGATGCCGGCTCAATCGTCTACAATGCACAATTCAGTAGCTTCACCTGGTCCGTGACGCGCACACTAGCATTCTATAGCATCAGATCATCAAAGCACACTCACCAGTGCCAATCCCACGACTCCCGCACACAAGCCTGACGCTACACTTCTAACACGTGTGCACAACGGTGCCTCCAGGCGCGCATTGCATACCAAGCTCCTGCATTTTCTAATTCTCGTATTTGATTGCAATCTGCCAAGGCGGTACCGGGACTTGCAGAGTTGCATCTTGCTGCTCTCACTGAAGAATCGCACCCAGTAGTCTAGCAATTCCTGTCCAGCAAACACTAGTTTTCAAGCTGCACTAATGGGGCATGTTCTGGGTGGTTGCTGCCACTGACCATGGAAGCTGGTGCAGTATGCAGGCAGTCACTTGTTGTGTTGCAGCTGGCAGTGTTCCCCCTCTCCCTCCGAATCCGATGTCATGCGTTGAAGGCTGTGTTCTATCTTCTAAAGATCTGACGACAAGCCGTACTCCTGCTGGGCCCCATCATAACAAAAAGTACTGTCCATTGAGTCTCGCGCCAGTACCTACACTATGCAGACGAACAATGCTTAATACCTTGGTCCAGTCGCACATGCTTCGGATATGGTGACTTATCTTGCTGACAATGTTGAATCGACTAGCGATGTTTTGTATGAATGTGAACCACCTGGCTCCCAGAAGCACAGCATTCTATGTTCGTCCTGAAGGCTCCAAAAAGCATTGTGTAGCAGAGGCCTTCTGACATCAGAAGAGACAAGAAGTGTGTTACCAGGCGGACGCGTAGCTTGTCACAAGCTGCTTGTAGACCATCAGCTGTGCTTTGCAGCAGATGCAAGAACCTCAGGATGAGGCAGGCCCTAGCAGGGCAAGCACAGTGGTTTCACAACGTCCTGCTACGTCAGTACCCACACCCTTCGGCATTAGTTGCCTCCTGGAGTTTCGTAATGCTCAAGTTGAAGCAGCCTATCAGCACTACATGTACAAGATGCAGCAGACAGCAGATGTATGCCACATGTTGGTGAACCTGATGGCTGTCGCAGTTGCTTGTGTGAAACAGTGCACCATGCCACTCAGCAGTGGGGCCCCAGGCGCCACTCTGTGTCTGCTATCAGGGAGCCAGTCATTGCTCCTGTTGCTGATGCTGCTGGTTTTCCCAGCATTCTATGCACGGCACAGAGGGGTGGTGATCAGCTGCGTACGAGTGTACCGCTTAGCAGTATGGCTCATGTACCTGCAAGAACCTTACCCACCAAGACTCGTCACGCACAACCTCTCTCTTAGGTTGTTCTTCCTGTCGCCAGCTGGGGGCAACATGTGGCTGGCACTGTTCTATCCGCTCCCCCTATCACTGCATGTGCTATTGCTGGGGTTCTCATCTTTTGTTGCAATCTGGAGATCCTCAGCACTGCAGCAGAGGTTGCTGGACTTGAATGTGTCATCAGGGCAGCTCAACCAGGCCTATCAGCAGCTGAGCAAGTTCTCAAGGTACGTTCTCACCACATACAGATGAGCAGAACCGCAACACCAGGCTGCAGGATAGCAGGCTACAGCGTGAAGCCCTGCAGCATTCTGCACTGGCAGGCGTATAAATACCCTGAATAATATCAGCAGTCATAGCTGCAGAGGTCCAAGTGTCGCAAAGTCTCCTGGCAGTTCGGCAACCTGGCCAATGAGCATGTTGGCCTTGCCATGCATGCTGTCAACTTTGTTGTCCTGCAGGTTGTTTGAGCTTCCAACTGGACGGCTGCTGCAGCGCTGGCCTGCGCCTACAGTGGACAGCAATGACCGCTTGTGGTGTATGTACGCATTTGTGACAGTAGTCTATGGCTTCTTACTGCCATTCAAAGCACAGCTGCAAGCCAAGGTTGAGCATGCATAGAGGCCAAAGGAGTACTGCTTTCCTAAATATGATAGGAAACAAATGCCAGCCAGCTTCCATGCTTCAGTACACAGATATACAACAGCATGCAGTACAGTAAGCAACATTATCAAAGGGGTGCCATCAAGGCTGACATCTGCTTGTTGTTCTGTGGTGCTGCCTGCAGTTCGTTTCTTGTCGTGCATGCGACCAGCGCTCAGTGAGCAGCAGCTGATGGGCATACGCAGCAGCATCTACAGCACCACCACAGCCGCCTGCTTCCTCATAGCCACAATGGTACCCTGCACATGGAGTATAGTCCAACTGGCAGCCCGGTATCTAGCTGCACAGCAGGGTCAACTACAGCTAACTGGTGTCCTGGCGCTGTTGACTCTTCTTGGTCTGGAGGTGTTCATGCGCTTCTGGTTCCTAGCAGTCATGCAGCTGGTGTGGCATCGAGGTGTACGGCCTGGGCTGGTGTGGCTGTTGTTGCGGTTAGCTGGGTCACAGTATGGCGGGACACCTTCGACGTATCAAAGTCCTGGAGCAGGGGCGATGACAGGGTTGCAAGCCAGGTGATGAGCGATGATCGCCTGCCGGGTTGAGATCCTGAATTACAAGAGCTGGGGTGTGGGGATCAGGAAACAGCAATGTAGCAGAGTTCATGGCTGTGGTCTGGCAGTGACCATTCATGGGCATTGCCACCCTGCTGCGGATCAGATCACCAGCTGCTGACCACAGCATCTTCTGGCAGTTGACTTATGCAGTACTGGGAATGTAATTTGGATTGCAACGTGTGCTGAGAAGATTGTATGACGATTATTGACAGACGTGCTTTTGTTGCGGGCATCCCTTTTGCTGTGCTGCTGCATGTCATTCACAGTGTGAAAGAGAGTAGGTTCGTGCAAATTGTAAATGCAGGTATTGATGACAACCATGCAAACATTTGCTGCTTCTACAGTGTTGCATAGCTGTACGTCTGTCAGATATGCGTCAGCAGCGTTGTATTTGAAGCACTTAATTGTCCTTAGAGCAGGCAGGTCGCTCGTCGTGATCAGGCACTTGAGAGTCAAAGCAACGAGATTGCAGGTCGTCTGGTTTGTGGGTAGTTTGAGGGTACCCGTTCATGAAACATTTTGCCAATACTTGAAATGATTCATGTGTGAGTGTGTGAGCACTTGACAGCAGTCCTGACTGGCACTAGATTTTGGCAATTGCTTGCCCACACAGACATGCCGGAAAGGAGAACGCTTTGTTATGATGTGCGTACAAAGTTGCATCGACTCCTGCCTGTGTTTTGTTGTTGAGAAGCAACAAGACCTTCATGACTGAAGTACCTAAGCTGCATGACCCATGTCCAGCTGCTCCAGAGCAAAAATCAAGACTATGCGCAATGAGATGCGGTCCGCATCATACACCCATGCACATCTGCTGTTCGCAGTGGGACTCTTGAAAGGGACTTCTCAGCGACCACGTATAATCTGCGTGCAACGATCAAGTAGCCTTTCCTGTGTTCCGAGCAACTAAGTCAAGCATGTGCGCTGCATTACAAGCGCCATCCAAGCAATGTGCCATCGGCAGGTGCCTGGACGCTAACAGTGCGTCACTAACACTTCTGTGGCTGTGGCTGCTGAGTATAGAACGTCCAGACGCCTGCGCCAGACGCTAACTGGTCTTGCAACACATGTGTAAAGGTATCATGCTGACGTGATTGTGAAGGCCTCTGCTATTTTTTTGCTGCAAGCCTTCCTCTAGCGCTGCAACACGCGCTCCCTGTATTATATCTGCATAAACGGCTATAACATGGGCAAGAACAGCAGCAGTAAAGGCAGCGTCTCTTCGCGGCGCCAGCCAAAGCATAGCAACGATGCCAACAGGTGCGGCCTGAGTGGTGGTGTCGTTGCTCGTCACTATAGGAAGACAACCGTTTCAGTTCGCTGATTGCGTGTGCATTCTGTGTGCAGGGTGAACAAGGGGGTGAAAGGGCAGCGTGATGCAGCAACAGTCCGCCGCCTCAAGATGTACAATACAAGAGCTGTACGTGACAAGAAAGGCAAACTATTGCACGAGGTGGGTGCAAGGTACTTATAGTCGGTGGTTGTCAGCTGTGCAGTTGTTTACGTGTTGGGATCTGACCGCATTACAGTTGTTCTGCAGGATCTGCAATCCAAGGAGCTGCCCACAACACGCATTCAGCCAGATCGCCGCTGGTTTGGCAACACCCGTGTCATTGGACAGAAGCAGCTGGAGCAGTTCAGAGAAGAGATGAGTTCGAAGATCAATGACAGCTATACAGTGCTGCTGCGAGAGAAGAAGCTACCACTGCAGTTGCTGGAAGACCCAGAAAGGAAAGTAGGGGGCAAGCAGAAGCGC
The DNA here is from genome assembly GCA_029853055.1 of Scenedesmus sp. KT-U. Lineage (NCBI taxonomy): Eukaryota > Viridiplantae > Chlorophyta > Chlorophyceae > Sphaeropleales > Scenedesmaceae > Scenedesmus > Scenedesmus sp. KT-U. The sequence goes on from JARWLF010004467.1 coordinate 8,360, forward strand.
GCAGACCTATTGGGCACACAGCCTTTCTCAGATACCTTTGGGCCCAACCGCAAGCGAAAGCGCCCCAAGCTGAGTGTTGAGGGGTATGCTGACCTTGTGCAGATTGCAGTGCAGTCAGAGGAGCAGTTCGTCAGCAAAGCAGGGTCTGGGGCACAAGGGGACTTTGATGAGTTCAAAGATGCGGTGAGTATATTACAGCAGCAGGTTGTAGGGCAGCAAGTGGTCTCAAGTCAGCTCACGCCTGCAAATGCACCCCTTAGTAGGTGTCGCCTTGATGTTCGCTGCTGCTCTGCACTCCTCTGACACACTTTGTTTGTCTTCGCAGGCCAGAGACGCTATCTTTGAGAAGGGTCAGTCCAAGCGTATCTGGGGCGAGCTGTACAAGGTGCTGGACAGCTCAGATGTTGTAATCCAGGTCTTGGATGCTCGAGATCCAGAGGGTACACGCTGCAAGTTCTTGGAGCAGCACATACGCAAGAACGCTCGACACAAACATCTGCTACTCCTGCTCAACAAATGTGACCTGGTAAGTCTTGTTGTGTTCAACAACGGTATGCACAATGACACATAGCAGTCGGTGTGTGGTGGTGTCCCTGCTTGCTGAGGTGCCCGGAGGTGTTGCTGTTGGTTACACAGTATGTTCAGCAGGAGGCAATGATGAATGACACATTTGTCCGTACCATCCGAGGCTTCGGCTGGTGATGATCAAACGTGGAATCTCGTTAGCCTGAGTCTCCTTTGTCTCGTACTAATTGGTCACCAGCTGTCTAGGTGTATGTCTGTGAGTGACCCTGCACTGTGCAATGGCTGAGATGATGGCAACACAACTTAAATATACACCGAGCGTTGCAATACAGTTGCACTCAGCATTGAGAGACAACATATCCTGATCAGCCATGGTACACTGTCAGACACAAGCACTGGTTACGTCATGTAGTAAACTGCTTACTGGCACGTCAAGTTTGTGCTGCCTGTCCGCAAGCAGTCCCCTTTCTCACTCATTCAATCTTGTGTTGCTGTATGTGCAGGTTCCTGCTTGGGTGACCAAGCGCTGGCTCCACCACTTGTCCCGTGAGTACCCGACATTGGCCTTCCATGCCAGCATCACAAACCCTTTTGGCAAGGGAGCACTGCTGTCTCTGCTGCGTCAGCTGGCACGGCTTCGTAGCGACAAGCAGGCAATCAGTGTAGGCTTCATTGGGTATCCCAATGTGGGGAAAAGCTCTGTCATCAATGCACTGCGCACCAAGAAGGTGAGCAGGCTGATGACTAGGCAAGTTTGTTGTCACAGCAGTCAAATCAGATGCTCCACAACACCCAGCTGCTGCACCTCTCACTTGTGCACAATCATCACCATTATTGCAGCTGGGTGTGGTGTCGAGCAGTATGGAGTCGAGCAGGATCCGATCTTGCTTTTAAGTGCCACACCCACAACCACTGGGAAAAAAGTCTGCTCACCTCCAGGCGTGTTTGTATTGTGCAGGTGTGCAAGACTGCTCCAATACCAGGTGAAACCAAGGTGTGGCAGTACATTACTCTGATGAAACGCATCTTCCTCATTGACTGCCCTGGTGTGGTTTATCATGGCACCAAAGATAGTGAGAGTGATGCTGTGCTCAAGGGAGTGGTGCGCGTGGAGGGCTTAGAGGACGCTACCCATCATGTGCAGCATGTACTGGACCGTGTCAAGCCTGAGTACCTGGTGAGTGTCTTCAGCACCAGCAAGTGCACAGTCCTCACGTTGTTTGATGTGTCCTGAGCTCCAAGCTCTCGTATCATGGTGGTGGCAATGATGATTCAACATCATTCAAGTAGATAGAGACATCTGATCTTCTATGAAGATATTTTGTTGTGGGAATCTCTCTGAGCCACCTGGTTGCTGCTGTCAAGAAGGAAGCCTTGTGTGCCGATGCTGTTCAGGCTACAGTATGGTTGCCTTCGCACTGCGATGTGTACTTTCAAGCGTCTGCTTGTGTCATGTTTGTGGGGCCACCCTTCTGCTACTGAAAGTAACAGTGTATCCATCTGACAACATGCTCGTTATCTCCCTTGTTGCAGAAACGCGCTTACAAGATCACTGCTTGGAGTGATGCTGAAGACTTCTTGGGTCAGTTGGCGCGCAGTACTGGCAAGCTGCTGAAGGGTGGTGATCCAGACCACAATACAGCAGCTCGGATTGTTTTGTATGACTGGCAGCGTGGCAAGATACCCTTCTACACTCTGCCACCTGGCTACAGTGATCTGCCGCCTGGTGCAGACCCAGCCACTGATGCAGCTGCAGCTGAGACAGCAGCCGCTGAAGAGCATATGTTTTCAGAAGCTGTGACTGCTGAAGATGCAGCAGGTGAAGCGGGTGCTGCCCCTGAGAATGCAGCAGCCGCAGCAGAGGCATTGCGTGATGCAGCTGCTGCTGTGCTCAAGAAGCAGCGGCGCAGTGCTATACCCACCAAGGAAGACTACTATCTGCCTGCTGATGAGCAGGGCTCTGAGCCAGCAGCAGCTGCTTCTGATGATGCAGAGGCAGACTCAAACAGCAGGGATGAGGATGAGGAAAAGTCAGAAGATGGTAGCAGCGAGGATGGCAGTGTTGAAGAGGAGGAAGCAGCAGCACAGGAAAGCAGTGGGGATGAGGATGCAGACCGGCAGCAGGAGCCCTCGGCAGCAGCTGAACAGGAGAGTGGCGATGAGAGCGATGGATATGGGGAGGCTGGTCTGTCCTGGGAAGCTGTCGTGCAAGCAGTGGTGCAGGTAAGAGTTGCAATGTGTGGCAGTTGTTGAGCATTTCAACCAGCTGATGCGTTGTGGAGAGCATGCCATGATGTGTGCTGCTAATAAGGCCTGTGGCTATGATGGCTAGTCTCGTTCGGCGTATAGGCGAGTCCCACCAAGACATAAAGCCATGCCGACAAGCTTATATCACCACCCATAAACTGAGCTAAGGCCATTCATCCTTGTTGTTAT
>JARWLF010004489.1:0-10117 GCA_029853055.1 Scenedesmus sp. KT-U
AGGCATGGCACAGTAACACACATAAAAAAGCAGCTTACGTGATGTATGCAAGGTCCTCTACTTGTCCATAGTGCAGTAGTCGAGTCCACAGTGAGTAGCAGCTAAGTGTCTATGTATACTTACTTTTTCAACGTACATAATTCATTGCTTGTCATGTACCGATGCATCCCATTGTTACACTGCAGTGCACAAGCCTCTGCGCCAGCACCACCTCAGTAGCAGCGTCAGCAGTTTGCTAGGTTCAATATTTGATGTTGCTGAAGGCAATACAGCAGTGCACAATCCTGCAGTGTGCAGGCGTCATCTTGTATGTTGCGCGGGTACATGTCATCTACATCATCTTGACATGCCATGCACACTGTATCTGCCTTGTGTAGCAGCTGATGTGGTTATGAGGCATTGATAGTTGCCAGCCATCAGGAATCTGTGGCATGCCTGTGTGCCTGCTGAGCATGCTGTAGCTTCTGGCACACAGCATATTCTATCCAGCTGCCCAGACAGATTGTTGTGTAACATGGTTCAGTTACCGTCCAAGACCAAGCCCCCAACCCATATCAACAGCTACCCTGCCAGGCAGCTGGGTGGCTGACACATACCACACACACTCAGCGGAAGTGTCACTGACTATGATACATGCACATTTCATAGATAATTCAGTGCAGCCTGACCTATACTGCTTAGCAGTTGACACCAACAACCTTTGCTGGGGCAATCTCTAGGATGTTTCCTGCTTTGCCTGGCACGCTGCCCTTCACAACAATAGCATTGCGCTCTGTATCAACCTTCAGCACCTGCAGCACAGAGGCCGTTGACACACTCTTTAGCATGTATGGTCTTGAGTCAATGTGTGCTTAGGCATGTCAGCCGGCGACTGGACCCTCCACACAGCTGATGCAAGCATACGCAGACGCGGCAGCTTGAAACACAGCACCAAGCATGGGTCTGTCTAATGCACCTCAAAGGCACTCGCGGGGCCATGTTGCTGGGGCTGCCTTGAGAATGACAGCCTGCTGCACGTGGCGTCTGCTTACCTGCAAGCTCCTGCACTTTCTGCGCACTGCTCCCATGTGCCCTGCCATCTTCAAGCCAGGGAATGTACGGCCAGGTGTTGTGCCTGGACCTGTGCTACCATGTTCACGATGAGACTTGCTACCATGAGTCATGGCACCACGCTTCATGCCATAGCGCTTGATTGTGCCTGCAGGATGAGCATTGCAGGGTGTGGAAGATGTCTACCCACCAAACTTGTGGAATTTTGACTGATGTAATCAAAATGGCTCATGCAACGTCCGTGCACAAAGCTGCGGCTGTGCTCGTAAACACGACCAGTATTGACATATCTTGTCAATGATTGTCTTCTGGGGAGGGACACATGCTATTGTTATCTTGAGTCTGCTTGCGACACACAGGGGGAGGCTGTGGCAAATACTGCTGCCTATCAACCACACTCACATACCCTGGAAGCCCTTGCCGATGGTTGTTCCTGCGATGTCAACCTTGTCTCCCTCCTTGAACATGCTGGCTACATCAAGCTCCTGTCCAGGTTGGTAGCTGGAGACCTTGCTGCTGTCAACAAGCTGCAGGACAACACCGGTCACACACAGAGCAGATTCAGATATACAGCCTGTGCGTACCATACAGCTGCGAACATGTTATGCGAACCCTCAACACACCTCAAACACACACGCTGACGGTGATGCTGTTTCGGCATAACACACGCAGCTCAAGCTGTGGCCCCATCAGATATAGCTGCAGTGTTGCTGCAACCCATGGAGTGTCTTCTGCAGGATCCTGCTGCGCTCGCACCGCTTTCCTTGCATGATGTGCATCAGCTGATTAGCGTCGCAAAACCTAACAGGCTGGTCTATCACTTCTCTTATCCTTTGTTATGATGTTCTGCCTACCTTATATTCACGCAGGTGCTTGAGAGGTGGGCACCCTGACTTCTGTAGGTGACCCAGCTCTGGCTTGGTTACTTTGCGCTCTGCAACTATCTTGTAGCCGACTTGAACTGCATCATAGCCATCTGTTGCAGTGGACTTCACCATTGTGACCATGTTCTTGTTCTCAATAGCAATGACCGTGGCTGGAACAGCTGCACCCTGCTCCGTGAAGTAGGTCATCATGCCTGCCTTTGTGCCAAAGATACCTACGCCTGCAACAATCAAGACAAGCATTGAGCACATCTACGTTGCCAACTTGAACAACGATATTGGCTCGCCCTTGCACTGCCCGACAGTCTGCTATGTCGATTTGAAGCCAGCTACAGCTGCATGGTCTGCCTGTGGTGCAGTGATTCGCCTCTGACGTTGCCTGTCAGTTGGCTGCTGATCACATGGCTGTTCAACTGATACAGATTTGGTATACTACACATACTGTCAAGCGAGCTAGAAGCAATGGCTGCTTCATCGCGACCAGTGGCTGCGTCAACAGCACAGCAAACCGGGTACAGCTATGAACTATGCTGGTTTGATTCCAGAATCTCGAAGGATAAGTCAATGGGGCCAATACCACATCGAATGCATCCCAATTGACGTGAGACCCATGATTTACAATCATCCACACCTGCTTCTTTCTGGCGAGCCTGCACCACAAGCCTGCTGGCTGCTGCACGCGCTGGTCGGACCCCAGACGCCCTAAGTGCTACATTGCGGCCACTTAAGGCCCCCGATTTGAAGGCCACGCACTGCTGCATCTTCTTCTCGTGGCTGGCCGTCTGCAATTGCTGGTCCCAGCCAACTCGGTGCACTTGAACAACAATGCAGCACTAGATCGAGGCCTTTGATCTCGTATCACACATCCAACAGCTCTAGAATTCAGCAACGCAGGCAGCATGTGATCGGTTTCGTGACCGCACAGTCGAGCGAGGGTATAGCGTGCCGAGCAATTCTGTTTATCTGCAGTCACCATTTTCTTTTCATGGTTTGAAGATTGACTTCAAACACCGATGCAATACAACAGAGCTAGGCAGTTGAGTCGCAATGGTCACCAGGTGTTCGGGACCGTCTCGTGGCACACAAGCGATCACCGGCAGACGTTGAAATGCCAACTGGTAGAACATCAGCAGATACTGAATGTATTCTGACAATACCCGCCCCTCCCCCGTACGCCAGCATACTGAGGCCCCTGTAGTTGGGGCTGAACTTGACTGCGTGCAACACCTGGTCTGGATGCGGTAGGGGATCCACCACGACCGTTGTTGGAGCTGAAGCTTCAGACTTGCGCTTGCTGCCCTCCTTCCAGTTTGGTACTGTGGCAGGGTGCACCCAAGCAGCAGCAGCAGCAGCAGCAGCAGCGATTAGCGCCTTCAAGTTATTAGCAGCAACTCAACCATACAGTAGCCACAGTCATGCATAGTCCTCTGGCATACCAGCTCCACCATGTGCACAGGCAATGGAGATCATCAATCTGGCATTTGTTGAAGTGTCCAGCCCAGACCGCAGAAACATAGTCATGCAGCAGCTGCACTAGGATGCATGGTACCATGACACAGCCACGCATCACTACAAGTCAGTCATGCAGCCTTCCTACCATTTGTGTATAGTCCCCCATTCCCTGGTATCTCTCTCGCACTGAGCAGCCACAATTGCTGTTCCGAAACTGCCACCGCACTCAACGCCGCATGGCTCTTCCTGTGTCTGTTCTCTCCTGTTGGTGGCTCCAGAGGCATCAGCCCCAGCAGACCACCATCAGAAACATACGCCACAACTGCCATGGGGGCACAGCTTGACATGCACCACACATTGCCACAGCTGCCAGACACTGCAATCCAACACATATATTGAGAACCACTCGCTGGTTACATGATCAGTAGTTGGCCGGATACACCCATCCTGCTCTGAGCATGTAGGTCAGTGCAAGCAAGTGAATTGAGGGTGTGCCGGTCTGGTCAAACTTTCTGGCTGCTGCCATCTTTCCTCACCGTCAGCTGTCCAAGTAGTTGTGTTTGTTGCCTGCACCCCCGCATCCAGCCATATCAGCCGCAGGAGACCATCAGCACTGGCTGTCACCCACACATGAGGTGGACCCAGCCACAAGCAGCTGTTGATACTGTTGCGGCTCAGAATGCGCTCATGACAGGGCTGCAGCACATCCTGAGCATCCCACACCTTCAAGTTGCCTATGCTTGATGCTGTCAAGAAGTAATGAGTGCTGCTGCCATTACTGCCATTGCTGTTGGCGTCATGTACTGCAGTGCATCTGCTCTTGGCCAGTGCTGCTGCTTCTTCTGATGTGGTTCTGCCTGTACACCACCAGCGCTGACTTGGCTGCCAGGCTACACAGCGAATTGGTGTTGGGTCTGCCCGCAACAGCAGGAAGGGCTCTGCACTGTGTCCTGCAATGTCAGTCATGCCCATAGCACTTGCGCTTACATAAACCTGAGCTGGCACCAAACCACTACACACCTACTCCCTACGACCAGGACATCTGCTGCTGTGCCGAAGCCGTACAGTACCCAAACAACGAGCGACGAATAGACTGACCATGCTGTCCAAGACACCACCAACTCACCTGCTGCTGTTGGTAACCTCCATATTGACACATTGCCATCCCAGTGACCCACCAACATCTGGTCCCAGGGAGCAGCAGGCAACCAGCTGCAGCAACTAGCCAAGCTACCACAGACATCAGATGATGACAACTGCATTACAGGCTGCAGCTTGAGTGACAAAGCCCCTGAGAAGGCTGTTGACGCCTGTTGCTGCTGTTGTTGCTGGTCACCTTGCTGCTGTTGCTGTTTAGCTTCACCTTCTGCTGCTGGTTGCTGCTGTGTTTGAGGTGAAGCTAGGTCTAGCAGGTACTGTATGGTTGGTACAGCCCAGATCACAACATCTCCGTTGCCCAACACTGCTGCAAGCAACCCTTGAAGTGGTATACGCGAGCTTTGACTGCCATCGCTTTGCTTGCTGCCTACTGTGTTGCTGTCAACTGTGATGAAAGCAGACGGTTGAGGACACCACTGTACATCCCAGGCAAGCCGGCCTTCATGCCATAATAGCGCAAGGACCTGTGGCAGCCCACTTGCAATCGTGGGGTTGCCAACGCTGCTGGGTATTGCCCATAACTGCACAGCACCCGGCCCTGTATGCTGCAGACCTATGGGGTTCCTGCGCTGCCCCTTGGGGTGTGTTGATACTGCAAGTGTCTCTACTGTGTTGAGTGGGCCCGCTGCAGCATCTTCTGCTGCTGCTAGTGGACACCAGTCAAGGGTCCACACTGGTGCCCCGGCATATAGCACTGAGTCTACCGCAAAGTTGTGTGTCTCAGCTTTTTCACCCTTTGCAACCTCACACGCGACTGTTTCGACTGCGAGTGAGTTGAACACAGCCAGGGGCTCACTGCTTTGAGTGAGGGGCAGCCGCACCGGAAGGGAGTCAGCCTGATAGGGCAAGAAGTAAAGACGTGCTAAGTCGCTGAAGGGTTGTGTAATATACTCGTACAGCTGCTTTGTTGTCAGGTCTGCAGGCGACACTGCCAGTGTATTGTGCTGTACAAGGAAGCATCAAGAGAAGAGGCTGTTTATGGCTACATCAAGGATGGTTTTCCCCGATACACCAATGGAGCTGTAACCTACATTCAACAGTTCATCGACAGGTGCATCACTCCACACCACCACCTGGTCAGGCTGTAGCATCCAGGACATCACACCAGCTGGAATGCTGCAAGTACCCGAGGCTCGCAGGACAGTACAAGGTACCTTTGACTGTGAATGAAGTACAATTGGTCACCAGCTACGAACCAAGCTCTGTTGCTAGCTACAGATGTTGTCACATCTGTCCAAACAACAGTGTCGCAATATACTACTGCTGCAGGGCTTCTGAAACTCTGCAACTACACACGGCATATCAAACCCACATCAGTTCTTCGTTTCCCCGTCCTCTTTCGGCACTTCAAGCGAAGGGTTTAACACTCCAACAAGCCAGTTCGCGGGGTGATAGACGCGTGAGCACTGCGAGCCTTTTCTTTGCAAGGGGACACCATGCCTAGCCAGAAGACCTTCCGCATCAAGAAGGTGCGTAGTCTGCAGCAAGGAAGGCTTCGGCTCGAGGTGGTCTGTGTCAATGAACACCAATCTTCACTGTCATACTACTGTCCCGCTAGCTGGCTGCGTGATTATGAAATTGTCACTGCCATCGGTGCTCAGGGCGGCCGTGTGTGTGCTTTCCATTCCTCGGCTATGCCTTCTATGCACGTCTTTACACCTCTATATTATCCGTGCATATCTCTCATAGCAGTCGCTACCAGATGGCAGGGCTGGCTTGTCCCTCCCCAGCAGCTTTGGGAGTTTGCAGCTGGGACAGTCCTCAGCAGAACAGCGACGGTGACAAACAGATATATGCGGACACATCTAGCTGTACATATTAGCATGAGGAAGGCTGTCATGTTCATTTACGTTCTGAGTGCTCTGTATGCCTGTGTGACAATGGTCTGCTGCTGCAGGTGCTGGCCAAGAAGCAGCGCCAGAACAGGCCTATTCCTCACTGGATCCGCTTCAGGACCAACAACAAGATCCGTTACAACGCCAAGAGAAGGCATTGGAGGAGGACCAAGCTGGGCATCTAAATGCAGCCCAGAATTGATAGCAGCAACAGCAGCAGCTTGTACGTCTGTTGCGGGGCTACTTTGCAAGTTGCTTTGGCATCAGCTTAAGCATGTAACGAGTTAGCCTGTTAGATCTCTTTGACCACTGATGTGTCGATGCGCTGTCTCCACCACTCCGTGACTAGCAGATGATGCAATCGTTGGTGCCATGTTGCCCCAGGCCCATATCCAGATCACACGCAGCAGCATCAGTCTTGTTACAGTCATTGCGGGGTTGATGCAGCTTCAAGATCCAATTGCAACAGTAAAGCAGCAGCAGTCAACAGCTGGGCTTGCAGTAGCTGAGTATATCACTGGGGGAGCTATATATCAGCGAAACAGAGCAGCAGCAATCTGCAGGCAAGTGTGCCGTGACCGGATGGGTGAAAGATCGACATATCAGATTACAGTCTTGGCGGCATTGACAGGCCAGTGTCAGCATTCACTTCTCGGTGCTGCGCCCAGCAGACGAGTATCAACAAAAAGCAAGCAATATCATTGCAGCGGTGTCACACCCCAGCAGCAGCACTGCTGGCAGCAGCGGCAAGGCAAGGATAGCTGATCGGGCCAATGGCTGTGTCAACCAGGCAGTAGCTCATATAGGCAAAGGAGGTCATAGCAATCAGCTTTCAGTGATCAGTGGAGCTAGAGCTGCTGAACAGTCACTGGTCACTGGGGCATTGGCTGGCTGATATAGTTTGGCAGCAAGCATGGTCTATCCAGTCTGGTCAACAAGGGGTGATCTGCATGCCAAACCAGCACAGTAGATCGCACGCTATCGTACTTGAACAAGGATGAACCTTCGACCTTGGAAAGGTCCAGGCCAACCTGTGACACTGCAGCCTGTTGAGTCGTTGTAGCGGCTGTCAGGTTTCAAACTGCCACTCTTAACAAGGAACTCGACGGTTCAGAGTGATGTGGCAGTTTGTATATAAATATCGTTTCATAAGGTGATATGGTCACCGCGGCAGCACCACATGTGACCGTTGCAGCCGAACTTCATGACAGTGTGAAGGTCGACTGCTGAGCACCAAGCTGCCGCAGCAGGCAGTGTCACTGCCTGAGTTGTTACAGCGAAGGCACTGTACAATAGCAGTCTGTTCGCATGGTACATGTACTTCGGAGCTGCATGCAGTGATTCATCTTGACATGCCCTTACATGCTGGGGATTCTGCGTTCCCGCCACACAATCTGCAGATACCCGACACCGCCAGCATGCTTACTTCACGTTGAATGCTACTGTCAGATCGAACACCAGCAAAGAGTTGCTGAACAGCAGTAGGCTTCACCAGGGCTTGCTACTACACAAGCACATGAGCTGCCATTGTGGCTTGCTGCTCTGCTGCTGCTTCGTCGCTCACATGAAGCAAGCATGGGGATCACATTGTCCCTACATATTCTTCGTGATCCTCTTAGCATTGTCAGTCTTCACCGCAGCTCAACAGCAGACTCCCGAGACATCTCCAGACCAACAACCTTCTACAGCTGCTGACTCTTCACCATCATGTAGAGGTCTTGGCAGGAAGGTCGTTAATTGGTGGGTCATGCTGAAGCACCCATCAGGGTACCAGTACTCTTACCTAGACAGCAACAATGTTGGTAGCTGTGAGGGCGGCAGCTGCTGGCGTCATCGCCTCACAATGCTGAATCCCAACCCTCTGGGACACACTCTGGCACAGCTGCAACAAGCAAGCAACCACAAGGACATCAGGAACCGACCAACAATACCAGCTGACATAGCTTACGTATTGTACAACGATGATGACCCTCCAGGCACAGAGCACTTTGACTTTGCTCATGCCAAGGGTGTTGTAGCTTTCAGCCACAGCAGCACAGGCAGCACCAATGATGATAGCAGCTATCAGGGTTTCTGGATGATACACAGTGCACCAAGGTTTCCCAAGGACCCGAAAGAAGATGGCTTCTCAGAGTTAGCCAGGGCACAATCAGTCTTTGGTCAGCACTTCTCATGCTTCAATCTGATGAGCAATCAGTCAATCACTGCTGTGGCTGCCATGTTGCTCACAGCAGGCCCATACATCTACAGCAGTCATCTACCAGACCACCTCGCAGCACAATACCCAGCTTGGAAGCAGCTACTGGACGGCACCAGCAGCACTCTACCAGCATCAGTTCACATCAGCCTGGAGACAGCAGCAGGGCTGCCATTACATGCATTCGCAAAAACAAAGTATCTGAATGTCAGTCTGACAGATGCAGTGGTAGGTCCCATGGTTGGCAGCAACATGTTGTGGGAGACCTGGAGGCGCAGCCATGATGCATTGCCATCGCATTGCCCACAAGGTGGTAGTAACAAGGATACAGGTTCTTACAACAGCCTCAACATACAGCAAATAGCTTTCCCAGGCACCCCCTACACCTGGCACTCTCTGTCAGATCACAGCAAGTGGGGCATCACCTCAGGTCATAGCTGGTCAGGTGGCAAAGTTTCTGGCTCCAGCAGAAGGCTTGCTGGTGGTGAAAATGATGATGAAGATGATTCACAGCATGTAGTATGTCTGGGTGATATGAATAGAGCATGGTGGCAGTCTAGACGTGGTGGTGAGTTTGTGTGCTTTGAACACTTGGGGGCGTGGCAAGCATTTGCAAACATTGTGGCAGCAGTAGAACCCTGTGAGGCAGTCACATGAACCTTGATACAGTATCCAACGCAGCGTGCACTGTATGTTGCATTCTGATATATGATGTCATCATTGCTAAGCGGTTACATGCTGGCGTGCCATGCCCGTCATATCAAGCCCTATTGCGGTTTGATTATGCGGTTGGAAAGCGCAATAATGCAGTAAATCTCAACATCTGCTGTGTATGAAAGAAGGATTTGGCTCGTGCAACAAGTGCATGCAACAAAGCATGACATACTGTATATCAGCTGTACATCTACAGTCTTCAAGTTGTATACTGTTGTATGTTGTATATTCTGCACCAGGCGGCTTGCTTACTGTCCCAGCATGTGTTTCTCATCCTTGCTAGTTCATGGGTCTGCTGTCATGTTTTCCATGTTGGCCAAGCATTGACACATGAAGTACAGCAGGTGCCGCTGCTCGTCTTGCATGGCGGCATCAGCTTGTCAATACAGAGTGTGCACTGTTGTCAGTGGCGCCATCAGCAGCATTGCATGGTAGTGTTGGCGAGCTGTACTACAGTGGCTTGAGTAATATGTAGTGCATTGATTACCGTGGCACATGCATGTGTTGTTTCTACTGTAACATCTCAAAACCTGCTCTGATGGCTATGATGAAGCAGCAAAAGTGCTCAGCCATAAGCAGCTGCAGGGCTAGATGCACTTTGAGCGGGTACGCTTCTTGTGTTGCACTTGTGGGTTAGCTGGCCAAGATCATATCAGAAATGTGTAGCTGCTTCAGCAGAGTTTGTCTACATGTCCACTGTGCAGGTGTAGTACCTTGCCAAGTCATGCCAACCCAGTGAGCCTCATGTTCCATGCTTTCGTGCATGCAGGCGTACTGCTGCTACAGGCAAGGGAAGTTTGAGGAGGTAAGCACACTGTGCTCGTTGT
>JARWLF010004490.1:0-11888 GCA_029853055.1 Scenedesmus sp. KT-U
TCATGAGGACAGAGCAGACATGCTGTTGATCTTGTGGTTTTCAAGGCATCTTGGTGACGACAACAAAGAAAGAGATTGTCAGCTTTGATGCTTGTTGTGTTGCATTAGAAGGTGGATGTGAGGTAACAGGTCCCAGAAGGCAGAACAAGTGTGTTTCAGGTTTAGTTAAGATCATGTTGTCTGCTAATATGGATTATTTGTCTTGTCTGCTCTCAGTCCATCATTGAAAGTGTTTGTAGGTCAGCTGGTACTACCTGGTAAGGCTTACCACTCATCAGACAAATCATAGTCCTGGTCAGGTTGCAGTTTCTATCGCTACTGTCAGGTTTGTGAAGCTATGTAGGATGTTTGCTGTAAGGTAGTGGACTGGTAGCTGTAGCTCGTTGAAGGTGGTCTGTTTCCTGCCCATCGATATTCAATATCGGCTGTTGTCAAACCGTTGTTCCGACATTGGACGGTGTCATGACGGTGTCCGACACCGATCGGTGTTCAACTGGAGTCCAGTGCGTAGTAGACACCGGAGCGACACCGCACGGTAGTTGACTGATGTTTCTACATGGTGTCAACACTGGTGTTTTTCCTGGTCAGGGTGAGAAACCGGGACGTGATGATGTTTCTGATTGTGAGGGTCGTATATGGGGCCGTGTTTGCAGTCGTGGTTTGCACAGAATTCCAAACTTTGAACACACGGCATGCTGGTTCTGATCAAGCTGGCTCAGCTGTTGCTCAGTTGTACGGGCTGTGCCTAAGTGGTGTATCGCTGTATGCATATACATGTTGCAATCCATGTCAGGTAGTTTGCATGTATCATGTCCCTGGCACCACATGCAAGCCGTGCTGAGCACGGTTGTTGCTGGAGTGTTGGGACTTGAGCCGTTCAAGACCTCCCCAGCTGGTCACCACACTCTGCATGGCTTGGTAAACGATGTGTTTGGACAGACAACCCTGCCGTCCACCCTTCAAACCAGGGGTCGCATCTTCCACCGGAGCTTTTGTCTATGCGGATGGTCGGTGGTTGGAAGCTGCGTCCGAAGCGGCATCTGAGCCTGGATGATTATCTCAAACAGAACTGCACTAGACTGGTCACACCAAGTGCAGAGAGGCGTGAAGAATTCTTCGAACATCCCCTGGCCGGTCGTCCGGCGTCGGCGCCTTCGGCGTCTCCCAAACGTTCCGGTGGCGATGATGCGACTCCTGGTTCAAGCAAGTTACGCTGACACTGTCGCTGGAGACTAGAAGTGCAACTGGCAACCCTTGCCCAATCAGCGCCGACCGTCAATCGTGTCTGCTGGCGCTTATACCGACGTCACAGCAACGGCTGCTTTGCTTCCGCAGTGTGACACATGTCAGGGTGTATGATTCTCATCTCATCTTCATCTTGTACAGTGTCCTAACCAGTTGACGGGCGATGTAACCTACAAACTCGAGCCGTATCATCAAAGTTTGCCACCGGTTGCCACCAGCTACAGACATATGGTCACCTGGTACCATGTTACCACCAAACTTGCCAACACAATGTACGAACAGTGCAATTGGTAAGACACAAGTTGCCCAAAGCACAACATCATGATACTGTCAGCACTGCTGACCCAGCAGGTGCAGAGAGTTCACGGTGAACTGGGGACAGGTGGACATGTGAAGTTCAGACACTTTGTAACCAGACCAACAAGCTCATACATCGGCAGGATATGCTTGACTTCACCACCACCACACACTAGGCTGTGTTGCCAATATCTACTCGCTCAATATGCATAGTACAAGCACAACAGCCCCTGCTAACAAAGCACACACTGCTGCTGCTGCTGCTGTGGTCGCGATTGCCGCTGCTGTCCACAATTCTGACTATGAGCTACCAGTGCTACAGCATCATGAAACCATGTGCCACAAGTAGGGCAAGGATACACCTCTCCACCACCACCTCCTGCTGCTGCTGCAGTGGGTGCAGCTACACTGCTGTTGCTGTGCTGTGACTCCACATGCTGTATAAGTTCCTGTACTGTCGCAAACCTGCTGTTACACTGAGGACACTGCTCACTGCCCTGAGTGCCGGCTGCTGCTGCCATCTGCTGCTGCTGCTGTCGAAGAGGTATGCCCTGCGAGTTGTACAAGACACCACAAAGTTGGTGATGACTCGTTACCAAGGAGTATGTCATGAAGCAGGCGTGTATGTTGGCTGCTACAACATAAGGCAGTCACTGTTCCTCTACTGCGCAGACTCCACACCTAGCTGACTACTCAGTACAGGCCCAGCGAGCACACATTGACAACAAAACCTGCTCATACAACAAACACTTGCACAGCTGCTGGTCACACTTGCTGTACTGTTACTAAAATACTCACCAGCATCTGTCGCCTACGATCAGCACTGCCATACAAGGTGTTACTAGGGTCAACCTGCTGCTGCCGCTGCTGTTGCATGATCCTTCCTCTGCTGCTGCTGCTCCCTGCTGCTGCGCTGCAGCCGCGGCTGCTGCCATGGAAGATCGCTGTCCAGAGATAAGAGGATGAGCTGCAACGAAAGGTAGAAAACCAGACAAAACGAGAAAGCTATACTGTAACGAAATTTCTTGGACTGAGGCAACCCATAGCAAGCTGACAGCAGATACATAACCTCGGTGATGTGTGCTGTTGCTCGTAGCTGCAGCCCTGCAGTGGTAGCAGTGAGCAGAAGAGCCAGCCAGCACATGAGGGTCGGGAAACAGCTGCAGGTAAAACGGCCCCAGAATGAATATGTGAACACAGCATGCAGACATATGCCACCAGTCACATGGTCCTGTCGCTGCTGCAACATACCTGACCTGCCAGGGCACTTGTGGTCAATTTCCAGCCTGTGCTTCATGCACACCTTCTGCGTGCACACCTTGCACGTGTACGTGTTAACGCTAGTCAGCTTTTCTTTGCAACCAGCAACAGGACACTTGGCCTTTTTGTGAACTCTGTTGTAATTGCTGGGGTCACAACCATCTGTTCTAATATGACGGTCAAACGAGATGTTCGGGTCTTCGTCGCCGTGTATCCGAACACCTTTGGCACATATTGGACAGACGATGATCTCCAGCTGCTTACTGCCCGATTTGGTGCAGCTGTGAGCTGAGTAGGTTCTGTGCTCCAAGCAGAAGGTTTGCTTGCAACAATCACATCTGCAAACAAGCAGACAGCACATGCAGCCCTGAGATGCTCGTGTCTATAAAGCTGAACTATTTTCCAGAAGTATATACAGCCTGAAGACCTCTGTGTGCATAGGAACAGCGGCAACATAGAAGCCTAGCAGTTGACCCAACCTATGCATGGACAAGCTGCTGGACTAATTATGACACACTAGGCACGCATAGACGTACTTGAAAGGCAGAAAGTCTAAATGCGAGCAGTGCGGAACAGCACAGTGCCGTCCTATCGCCATCAAGTCCGCATCGTGGAGAGCGCTCATGGTGCCAGGTGGTTAGTTCTCTTGTGACAGCTGCTACTTCCCTCTGCAACTTCTGCTATGCTGTGTATAGGCTGTACTGACTACCAATCTCCGGTGGGCGATCTCACGAGGGGCTAGACTGTTTACGCTGTTGCGCTCACGTTATCCAGCACCGCTGTACAACGCGAAGTTCCTGGAAGCTTCTAGGGGACTGCAGTCATAGCAACCATGGTGCTGGCAAATGGTATGGACTTGGTGTTTACAAGCCTTGGATGTCACACAATGCCCCTGCAGGCGACGGGATGGGACTGCTGGTGCCTCCGGGTCTGTGAGCCATGCAGGCCATGCAAGCTGCCCCCAGCACCACAACAATAGCATGTCAACCAGCAAATCCAATTCAAACCCTTCCCGCGTCCACTTGCAAGATCATACTATCGCAACAACAGCCTGCTGTCGACCAGCTGCAAGCAGCATTACCAACTAAATCAACTAGCTGACACAATGCCTTGAAGATCTTTGGGAAGAAAATGGAAAACGTGGACAACATAGAGAAATTGAATAACATGCTCTTGCAGGGACGCATTAAAGACTGACAGTGGCACTCCCAAGCTGAACTTTTGGACAAGACATTTGGAAAAGCCCATAGCAATACTTCAACCGTCACCCTTTGAACAGGGTCGTGGCACCTGCTAGTCACAACTCTATGCTGCTGGCCGAGCATGATGATTGTCATCCCGCTGATAGCTCACTGATGACTAGACATAAGGTGCCGCAACAAGTTGAACCTCAATCAACCAGTCGTCATGCAAACTTCAAATAACACATCAATAATGCATGTAGCTGCCGCCCAGAACACACATCAAACTCTCATAAATGATCACGACTGGCCATCTGTTGAGGCATGCAAAGCAAACAGACTGGCAGTCAAATTGCCAACCACCCCTAAAGACACTCAAAGCTAATGTACACACAGTAACAAGCTTTGCTGATTGATGTACTACGGCACCGCTACGGCACAGCATCAGGCAGAGGATCGAAGCCCACACAGTTTGCTGCTCATGCTGTCAGTCCCCTCAGCATCCTTGCAGCAAACCTGTATAAGGATGACTATCACTGCAGTAAAGCTTGCTTGCTGGTTGGTGATGATCAAGAAGTTGCTGCTGATGCTGCCGCATCATTGCAAGCTGCAGCTGCAGATGTGGCCCTGTAGGTGCTCCATGACAGTGATCGAGAGGCATGTCAAAAAACCCCCGCCCTACGTATTTGACATTCTTTGCATCATACCCTGCTGCAGAAGCAACGGTTGCCAAGCCCAACCATTGCACCGCGCCGATCCTGCTGTTGCTGCTGACACAATACCAGCTATCATTCAGTACAGGTTGCCACACTTCACAAACACTACAGCAGCACCAGTCCTTCTGCTAGATCACTCAGCATTTCTGTCGACAGAGGCCCCAGTGCAAGGATACTCCGGGTACGAGGATTGTCAGGGTTGCCTGTGACAATGACAATGACAGCAGAACGTGGAGGATCTCAGACCCACGGTAGCCACTCTTTCAAGGAGGCCGGTACTAACTACCCAAGTAGCACATGGTCCAAGCGCAGCACTGCTGCGTTGTAATGCAAGTGGCTGCTGCTGCTGCTGCTAAGGGTGGCTTGATGGCAGACACTCTACTGCTGCTGCTGGTGTGAGTAACGCTGTTACCCTACCTGTAGTTTCTGTTATACTGTGACAGGGGATGCAGTGATCTCGTGCTGCTTCGGCTACTGATAACAACTGCTGCTCATCATCGGCACGCAACACAATCTTGGGGCCCTTGGAAAGCTCCTGAAGCAGGAATGAGTGAAGTCACCAGTCACAGGAACGCAAAAATGAGACCAAATGCGATGAAGCACTTGCAACTACCTACGTAATGCGTTAGGTTGCTACTGTATACCACACTACCCACAGACCCACCAGGCATGACTGTGACAACAATGCATGTACAACATCATGCATCTGTCAAGCATCATACATCCGGTCTCCCTGTAAGCTCACCCATTGTGATAGTAGAGGGTTTCTAGACTTATAGAGCTTCTTGAAGAGAGCCAGTGCTGCATGTGCCACCATCACTGACAGCTTCTGCTTGCCCCAGTTCAGGTCCTTACGTACAACAAACACCATGCGCAGCCTGCACGGTAGTACATGGAGATCAGGTCTATGCATTCGCGTTGACCATATAGTAGTCGAGGTGGTGAGTGTGACAATGACATAACAGGGAACAGAACGGCAGTATCCTGGCAGTGCAGCAATGTCATGGGAACCTTCTGGCCTGAACACGACAGCTTGACAGTAGGTAACTTTGCAGCTGCTACAGCTAGTAGCAACCAGCGATGAGACACTAGCAAGACATACTGAGAGCTATACTGCTGGGCAGGCTCTGCAGAGCACACCGACCTGGGATCGTCGCACCCTGCACTTCCACTGCTGCTGGTCCTGTCAAACCGCCCATTAGCTGAGATCCGGGGTGTAGCTGGTAAACTATATACGCTATTAGACATGCTAGGAGCTGGACTAAGTTGACCTGCTGGGCTTTGTAGTGCTTGCAAGATCGTTGAATCCAGGCGGGTAGGTTGCGGAGTGTCATGGACACTGCACCATCGTTTCATACAATATGCACCTGCGGCTGCACCCGCTGCAAACGCAGCTGTAGAAGCTGCAAGCATTTGCCATGTGTTCCGCATGCTTGATAGCTTCAATGTATTTTGGTTGACAAAGAGCAGCCACGGCCAAGGTGTGATACCAGGTTGGGGTGTTGCAAGTTGTTCCACCGGATCAAATGCAATGGACACAAGCTGGTCAGTTGACTGGCAGCCACAACCGATCAATTACGGTTGCCAGCTGAACGGAGTGACAATCCGGGACCACAGCACTGCTCAAAACTATCACGGCAGATAGGTCACGGATGGACCGATCTTGATTGTGCCAAACAAGCGAAGATTGGGTTGAGCAGCGATATGCGTGCATGTGAGCAACCAGGCAACACTGAGCCACTTATGTTGTCTTACCGCTGTCACCACCTGTCAAAATACGCACACAGTATGATTGAAAAATAGCAGGCAATTCAAGTATGCTCAAGCAACAGATGCAGACACTTCATCAGGGTCAAACCAGTCAGAAAGCAAGTCAAGAGACAATGTCACACTACTGCAAGCACCACAACCACAGTACCACCGCACTTCAATAGTTGCCGGACCCGGATGCAATACGACTAGACGTTGCCTGATGATATGCAAAGGGTTATGAGGTAAGCTGTGCTCCTCATACAGCAGTCCTCATACAGAAACTCAATCAGCACACTGACCCAGACGCCGTCTTACAATCCAATCAGCTTAGCAGCTTAAACCACATCTACACGGCTGGCTTATATCTCGCTCACGAGTGCTTCTTTGCTCGTTTCGCCAATGCCCGACTAGCAGCTGCTTTGCCAACAGTCCCATCCACTTTGCTTGTCCTGGCTCTCTTGCCAATTGGAGCCAGCTGGTTCTTCTCCTGCTGGTGCTGGTGCTGCTGCTGCTTGTTTTTACGCTCTTCATGTGGCTGCATATGCTGCTGTGTACTGTGGTTGCCATTCTGTTGTGGAGAGTGATTGCCGTTGGATATGCTGACGCCAAAGGAGAAGCCATGAGTTGCACCCATGGCACTGTCACCAGCGGCAGGCTGACCTCCTTGCAATTTGTTGACAGCCTTATGTCCACTACTTGTCAATACAGAATCGTTGCCGTTGCTGACACTAAATCCAAAGCTGAAAATCTGCCCACCTGTCTGCACTGCTGCTGCACCTGCTGCTGCCACAGGCTGACCATGTGTTGCATCAACCATTGCTGCTTTTACCGTGCCATTCTGCTGATGGTCCTTGTGCTTGAACAATAGACTGAGCTTGTGTTCTGCATCTCGCTGCTGCTGCTGCTTGTTCTGTTTCTGCTGCAGCTCCTGCAGGATGTCAGGACGCTGATGCTGCAGTGCTGCTACAAACCTATCATGCAGACTGGACCTGCAGCAGCAACCAGACAGATACATGTCACATGTGTATTGATTCACATAGACAAACAGCTGATGTTCTCTTCTAGCATGGCGATGCAGCAACCTGCAAGCCGCTTGCCACCAAAGCCCCCTACGCAAAAGCAACGTCCTGCAATAAGCAGTGATGATCTCTTCCTGTGACCCGTATCTATCAACAACAGCAATTTGAGATTTGTACACATGGCGTGCTGGTACACAACCCCAACCTTGCACAGACACATCTCCCCAGAACCCACCTATCAGCCATACAGCATCCACTAACCAGCTCCTTCTTCCCAGGCTTTAAAAACTTCAACACTGCTGGCAGCCCCGCTGAACTGACAAAGTTCTGGGTCACAGCTACTGTGAACGGCTCCAAGTTCAACACCATGTGCCACCAACCCCGGGGCACATAGATCACTTCACCGGCCTCTACTATAGTCTCCAGGGGAGGGTGCTGTAGGTTGTAAACACAACAGCAGCAACAGCGGTAGCAGCAAAGCACACAAGTGGATGATGACATAGCATGGATACTGACTCCTGCCTCAGAGTGCTATGCGTGATGTAGTAATTGTACAGCACTCCGTTACATACCTTCGACTTTCTCAATTTACACAAGCTTCACACAAAAGAGTCCACACGACAGAACACAAACACTCATCATGTACTCCACACCATGTGGATGGCTGACAGATCAGCTGTAACACCTGTCCAACGCTCCCAACCTGGCATACCTTTGAGTTTCTGGCCTCATCGTAGAAGTTGAGCAGCCACTCCATGATGCTGATTGGTGCCGCCACATCAGCACCATCAGGGCTGGGGTACACCCCTGGTGGTGTGACTGAAGGCGGGAACATGATCCACTTCTTGCGACCAGACACCTGTTGGGGCCAACAATCAACCACCTGGTCGGAGAGAGACGAAGCATACACATGTCAGTCCTAATCCCTAAGCTGCAGTGCTAGCAGGTGCAAAGATGTAGAGATGAAGTTGCAGGAATGTGAGGACTCTGCTGCTACTGACCTGTAGTCGGGTCTCCCCTCTTCCCCCAAGACTTCAAACAGATCTTCACTGAAGACATCAGGAACAACGTAGTCACCAGCAAGCTGAGGGGAGGCAGAGGCAAACGCCTGTAACAGCAGTGACGACACACATGAGGTCGCTTGGATGAATAGCACTGTAGATTCACTCCTCCCCATACAGCTGCAGAGCTAGATGTATCACCAGACCATTGATGATTGATGGGTCACATGATCAACACCAGTCACAAACTGCTGAACTGACACCCCGGCCCTGCCTTACTTTATCAAACATGTACAAAGGCATCTCATCTTCTGCCACTCCCTCATCACAGTAAGCCAGGTAGGCCCCAAACCTCCACGGCATGTTTCCAACAATCACTGGCCGACCAGCTAAAGCAGCTGCCAGGTAGTGCCTGTCCCACTTGTGCATGGCGGGCCAGTCCTGCATCTTGTCTGTGAGAACAACGGGTCTGTTCTGGAGCTCATACTGCTGTCTAAACTCATCTGGCGTCAAACCAGACCTCCTGCGATATGTGTAGAAGGGCACTGTCATGCGCATGTGGTGCAGCTCGCAGCTGCAACAGCCTGCGGAGGACTGCTGTACAACATATAACGTACAGATTATGCAGTGGAAAAACAATGAGCTGCCCACATGGACAACAGTGCTAAGGCAGTTGCTGGGTGGATTGCAAGTGAACTGCCATGTCTGCTATTGGAGTGTTCTTGCTCAGACAGGTGTAAGCTAGACGACCTTACACCCCAGTTCCCGCACCTGTCCACATTATCAACCTTTAGCCAAATCTCCTGCAAGTCTACACTTGCACAGAACCAGGGCTGATGCAATAGATCACTGTAGAAGCCCTCTACTGCTAGTGGTTTGTGGCTGCCTGCTGTATATCCGGGTGCTTTGTGACACAGGTATGTCTCACGCCAACTGCCACACCAACGGAAGTCCTCTGGAAGCTCCTGCACACAGCATACGATCATATGATGCTATAATGCAACACACTGAGTTGTTTGGCAGCTGCAGAATCACCCATGGAATCTGCACAAGTGAAACATTGGTAGACAGCTGACCCAGAGCCAGTTGGGAAGCTGTGTTGAGCTGCAGCTGTGTTCAAGCAGCCGATGCCCCAATACAGCTGTCAGGCCACTGGTATGTACCTGCAGTGCTAAGGCCTTCCACAAGTCCAGAGTGTGGACGAAGCAGTACAGGGCTTTGCTTGCGAGACCCAGGCATGTGAGATCTGCTGCTGGTAGGAGGTATAAGATACTCAGCAGGAGGTCGTCTGAAAGACTGGACATCACACCCAGACCTGCAGGAACACAGGGATTCACGGTACACTGTGCTTACAAGCTGCTGCTGAAGCAAACGTAAGCTGCATCGCCATGACTGACACCGTTGTCATACCAACCAAGGCCTGTTAGAAGGCTGGCAGACTGGTCAGCTGCACTGCTGCATGCAAAGCTACACACCAGCGAACCGTGTCAGCCGGCTGTCTACAAAGTCACTATAGTTCGATGGTGATCCCTTAAGCCCTGAAGTTCAGCGAGGCATGGTACCTGCAGTTCGTATCTCCGGTTGCTGCTTCAAGTAAAAGTTGCCCCAAGGTTGCACTCCATAGGGGTGCCCTTGTTGTTGGGGTTGCATCTTGGAACACTTCTTCTGCTTCATTAAAACGGACTAGTATCGCCTACTCTGCGGAACGTGGCAGTCTAGCAAGATCAGCGGAGCATGCCGACAGCAACTGGTTACGTGTACTTAAATGTCGGCAGCCACAGCAACATAGTACCTTAAGACAATGTTCACATGCTTACACCAAATCAAATGCTGTTGATGTTTCCTACTGGTGCAAACGAGTACAACAAGCGAAACAAACAGCACAGCTAAACCGCCCCGCGCACGGAAGGCCCGCCGGAAGTATGGCACCCACCATAGACCCAGATGTGATATTTGTATGCAGCCTTGTTCCTACCACCTGTGTTTCGTTGCACCTGTACTGACCACCCACTTCTCCCTGCGGTGCCATCCAATTCTACCACGGGATGCTTTGCCAGCAAACGCAAGTCCGGTTTGGGCAGTTGGGGTTAAGGTACTCTCAACTATTGTCTTTGCGTGATTTCGCGTCTGCTTCGGCATCAACAGCAAAGTCCACATACAATGTACCAGAGGGGCACCATAACTCAGACCTCAGCAGCGCAGCTTGCCACATTGGGTTAGGCAGACGACGAGATCTGACTATGCGTCAGGACCTTCGACTCTGGGACGGAGCCCGCGCTCTCACATTGGCAGAGGTGTTTCATGTGAGTCTGATGTTTGCAACCTCTGGACAGAAACACCAACAGAATGCTGGTGCACAATGTCATTCGCACTGCACAGCGTGGGCCCATATAGACTCCTTTGTCCTGTTCAAACACGTTGACATGGCTTAAGCAGTACATAGCAGCCACTGCCCAAGTACCGCACCGCTCCTGTTAGTCCTTGCTGTGATTACTTGCATCAGGAGCACAGGGGTATAAGATCAATTTAAAACGACTGAACATAGTCGCTTGTGTGCTGCAGAACTTTAAAACGTTGTTGGTTGGGTTCCCTGGTGGCAAAATCTGCACTGAGCAGCAGATACCTGGCTACGCCAAAGGGGTGGGTCCCAAGCAACTGCTAGTGCCAGTGAAACACCACCCCTCCGAGCAGTACTTGCCACCGCAGCGTGTGATGTGCACCCAGCACGACGCAACAGACTGGCAGCAACAAACAGCTCATGTATGCATTCTGACAGCCGTGCACAGCCCTGCTTCTGCTCTGAAGTGTGCTTCTACCAAGCACAAGCAATAATAGCTGCTTTCACAGCGACTGAGCCTGACAAATCAGTCGTTTGGACTGACTTTGAACCTTCCTTCAGGTCAAGTATCAGATGTCGACTGCGTTCCTGGTATTCTGCAGGAGGCTGAGCTGTCATCCCTGGGGGTAGACAAGGTTGTGTGTGTTACAGTGGCACAACCAGAAGAGGTCAAGCAGTGGGCGGCACAGCATGGCTTCGACAAGAAGGCAAAGGTAACAGATGAGGAGTTTTCGGCGATGCAACGGAAGGCCAGTTGCTTCCTTTGGGGTGTGATGCTGCCTTGAAGCTGGCCTGTGATGCAGCTGTGTCTGCACTAGCATAGCAGAGCATGTGGACATCAGCAATATTGTCAAGTAAGGACCAAGACCACCCTTGTAGAACCCATCTGACGTGGGTTATACGCTTGCTGCTGTTGTCGCTGCCTTTCACAGCTTCAAGTACTGGCAGATTCTAACGGCTCGTTCGCTCGCATGTTGGGTTTGGAGCTAGGTCAGGCGCAAGGACCACCCTGTCAGAGATATGCAGCAGTAGTGGACAATGGCATCTTGCTGAGACTGGTGAGCAATGGTGCTGAGCGT